>JAJMKA010000010.1:53860-96045 GCA_030563805.1 Ruyongia namnaoensis
TTTTTTTTTTTTTTTTTTTTTTTTTTTCATCAAAAATTTTTTTCTTCTTTTTTTCTTTCTTCTCTTTTGAATTGAATTTGAATTGAAACGTAACTCAAAAACAGAATTAACAATGAAGATTTTCAACGATATTATCTCAGGTGATGAATTATTATCAGATGCTTACGACTTAAAGTTAGTTGACGATGTCATCTACGAAGCCGACTGTCAAATGATCAAGGTTGGTGACGGTGATGTTGATATTGGTGCTAACCCATCTGCTGAAGATGCTGCTGAAGATTTAGAAAGTGGTGTTGAAACTGTTAACAACGTTGTTTACTCATTCAGATTACAACAAACTCAATTCGACAAAAAATCATTCTTAACTTACATCAAAGGTTACATGAAAGCTATTAAAGCTAAATTACAAGAATCTGATCCAGAACAAGTTGAAGTTTTTGAAAAAGGTGCTCAAAAATACGTTAAAAAAGTTATTGGTTCATTCAACGATTGGGATTTCTACACTGGTGAATCTATGGACCCAGATGCCATGTTAGTTTTATTAAACTACCGTGAAGATGGTACTACTCCATTCGTTGCCATCTGGAAACATGGTGTTAAGGAAGAAAAGATCTAAGAAGTTTTCCCTTTTTTAAATATATTTTGTTTTAATTTTAAATTAACAAAAACTTCTAATTTCCTATATTTAATTCAATAAATTTTCTATTAATCTTTTCAAGTGTTTTTTGTTGATTCTTTCTTTTGAAGAATTAATTAATTTGTATGATTTTATTTATAGCCTCTTCTGTTATCTAATTGAACTGTTATCATATTACACGAATGAATATTGTTACCAACAAGGTATAATTTTTTCAATCATTAATAATAACCAATCTTAATAAAAGATCACAGATTCGATAAGTGAATATTTATACTATATTGGATTTAAAGGTACAAATAATAGTAATATCTACAAAGACCCACCGAAAACGTTGATCACAACATCACAACACAAGTAATTGATCCAAACAGTAATTCTATTCACAATGGGTACTCATACAGTAAATAAATCCTCAATCACAACCAGATACATAGAATTATTTAGAAGTGATGAGGTACACAAACTAATTTCATTGAATTGAAGTGAAAAAAACCGATATATAATACTGGTGATGATGATGGCTGCAACAGACAAACTATTCAGTACCCAATCACCAACACAACAAATACAAACACCAAACTACACAACACATACAAACCAATCAACATAAACAGCCCTACTAACCACTCATCTCATCTCATCTCAACTCAAAAAATCAAAAATACACAAAATGGAGAACTCTCAGCCAGATCAAAAAATTTTAACGAAAACTCAAAAAAATAAAACAAAATAAAAAAATCATCACACAAAAATCTTTTTTAGAATTCTTTATATTTCTCCCTAATTTCTTTTGATTTAAAGATATTAAAACTCAATTCTTTGCTAAATCTCTTCAAAAGGGAAATATACAACAACATGAGTATCCAAACAATTGCTACAACCCCTTTCAAAGATCAAAAACCTGGTACCTCTGGGTTAAGAAAGAAAGTTAAAGTCTTTGAACAACCCCACTATACCGAAAACTTCATTCAATCTATATTCAATTCAATTCCTGAAGGTTCAAAAGATGCTACTTTAGTCATTGGTGGTGATGGTCGTTATTACAATGATGTAGTTATCAATTTGATTCTTGAAATTGGTGCTGCAAATGGTATCAAAAAATTCATTATTGGTCATCATGGTCTTTTATCAACTCCTGCAACATCTCATATCATTAGAAAATATAAATGTACAGGTGGTATTATTTTAACAGCTTCTCATAATCCAGGTGGTCCATTAAATGATTTAGGTATTAAATATAATTTAGCAAATGGTGGTCCAGCTCCTGAATCAATAACTAATAAAATGTTTGAAAATTCTTTAGAAATTAAAGAATATAAATT
Source organism: Ruyongia namnaoensis (assembly GCA_030563805.1). NCBI lineage: Eukaryota > Fungi > Ascomycota > Saccharomycetes > Phaffomycetales > Wickerhamomycetaceae > Ruyongia > Ruyongia namnaoensis. The sequence continues at coordinate 55,823 of JAJMKA010000010.1, forward strand.
AATAAAATTAAATTGTCCAATTGATTTAAATAAAATTGGTTCAATTAAAATTTTAAATGATTTAGAAGTTCAAATTATTGATACAACAAAAGATTATATTGAATATATGAGAGAAATTTTTGATTTTGATTTAATTAAAGATTTTATTAAAAATAAAAAAGGTTTTAAAGTTTTATTTGATGGTTTAAATGGTGTTACAGGTCCTTATGGTGAAGCTTTATTCATTGATGAATTAGGTTTATCATCAGATTCTATTCAAAATTGTATTCCAAAACCTGATTTTGGTGGTTTACATCCAGATCCAAATTTAACTTATGCTCATACTTTAGTTGAAAGAGTTGATAAAGAAAATATTGCATTTGGTGCTGCCTCTGATGGTGATGGTGATAGAAATATGATTTATGGTGCTGGTGCATTTGTTTCACCAGGTGATTCTGTTGCTATCATTGCTGAATATGCTAAATATATTCCCTATTTTAAAGAACAAGGTGTTTATGGTTTAGCTAGATCAATGCCAACTTCTGCTGCTTTAGATTTAGTTGCAAAAGATCAAGGTTTAAATCTTTATGAAGTTCCAACTGGTTGGAAATTTTTCTGTGCTTTATTTGATGCTAAAAAATTATCAATCTGTGGTGAAGAAAGTTTTGGTACTGGTTCAAATCATGTTAGAGAAAAAGATGGTATGTGGGCAATTATTGCTTGGTTAAACGTTTTAGCTGCTTATAATAAATTACATCCAAATGAAGATGTTTCAATTAAAGTTGTTCAAGAAAAATTTTGGGAAAAATATGGTAGAATCTTTTTTACAAGATTTGATTTTGAAAATGTTGATTCTGATAATGCTCATTCATTAGTTAAAAATTTTGAAACTTTAGCAAATGATAATAAAGCTTCTGGTTCAATTTTTGTAAATGACATTAAATTTACTGAAACTGGTAATTTTCGTTATACAGATTTAGATGGTTCAGTTTCTAAAAATCAAGGTTTATATGCAAAATTATCAAATGGTGTTAGATTTGTTATTAGATTATCAGGTACTGGTTCATCAGGTGCAACTGTTAGATTATATATTGAAAAATATTCAAATGATAAATCATCTTATCAATCACCTGTTACCGAATATTTAAAGACTGAAATTCAACAAGTTTTAGATTTCTTGAAATTTAAAGAATATTTAGGTAAAGATAAACCAGATGTTATTACTTAGATTAGTTTGTATCCCCTTATGAAGAGTTTCTTTTTTTGCTGACAGATCTTTAAAAGATCTATGAGATGTTTTTTTTTTTATACATATAATTTATAAGTTTGATGAATAGTGTTTTTTAGGAATTTATATATAACTTTCCAAAATAAAAGAATAATAATATTAATGATAAAGATAATTGTAGTATAATTAAATTTATCACCCCCGGAATTCGTAAAATAATTTTTGACAGGCCGGAATTCCCACTTTTAATTTTAATTTTGTTATTTTTCGAAGGCAAAAAAAAGACATCCTCAAAGGCCTTTGAATTTAATTTACAAACTATAATTGAATTGAACAAGAAGGACTGGTAAAAGAAGACGTTATTCATTTTTGGAACACTAATACTATATATACAATATGTTTAGATCCAGAATAGCTCTTGCCCTAAGACCGTTAGGTCATTGTCGTTATAGGGTACCTGTCATTTCACATAATTTAGTTATGAACAAACAATTTGTATCACGTTCATTTACAACATCAATAATAAGATTAAAAGAAGAAAATAAAGATAAAAAGGATAATCATGAACATAATCTGTATTCATTCTTCTCAGATTCTAAAATGTTTCAAGATATAGAGAGACAAATAAAGGCCTTTAAAATCTTTAAAAAAGTATATCAAGAAGAAAATCCAGATTTAACAGAAGTTAAAGAATGGTTAAAAAATCAAGATCCAATGGCAAATGAAACATTTTTACAAGGTATGGCTGAATTTTATTCAAAAGATCCATCTGATGAAGGTATTAGAAGATTAAAATTAACTAGAGATTTATTAGAATTTTGTAAAAAAGATTTAGAAGGCAAAATTGTTAATGAAGAAACTAAAATTGAAGAAACTTCTGATGCTGAATTAAGAAGAGATGAAATCAAAGATTCAATTATTAAAAAGAAACAAATACGTACAATTGAAGATGAAATTGAAGAAATTGATAGATTTATAAAAGAAAATTCAAGAAAGAATTCAAATTCAAATTCAGATAAAAGAGATACATTTACAACAAATTCAAATAAAAATAACAATGAACAAAATCCAAAAAATGAAGATAAACCAAATGTTTTAATTTTTAAAGTTAGTTTTATTGAATTATTATTTTATGGTTTTGCCGGTTTATACTTTTTAAGTTTCTTCTTAGGTGGGGATAATAGTAAAGAAATTACTTATCAAGATTTTAGAAAAGATTTCTTAGATAAAGGTTTTGTTGAAAGATTAATCGTTGTTAATAAGAATTTAGTTAGAGTTGAATTAAATGATAATGGTAAACAACAAGTTCAAGGTAGTGGTGAATACTATTTCAGAATTGGTTCTTTAGAAAGATTTGAAACTAAATTAGAAAAGGCACAAAATGAAAATGGTGTTAATGATGATTTTAAGATTCCTATCAATTATGTTCAACAAGGTCATTTTGGTAGAACAATGTTACAAGTTTTACCAACTTTATTAATGTTGGGTGGTCTTTTCTGGTTAACTAGAAGATCTTCAAGTGGATTAGGTAATTCAGGTGCTGGTTCAGGTTTCTTTGGTATGGGTAAAACTCAAGCTAAAAAATTCAATCAAGAAACTGATGTTAAAATTAGATTTAAAGATGTTGCAGGTTGTGAAGAAGCTAAAGAAGAAATTATGGAATTTGTTCAATTTTTAAAGAATCCACAAAAATATGAAAAATTAGGTGGTAAAATTCCAAGAGGTGCTATTTTATCTGGTCCACCGGGTACTGGTAAAACTTTATTAGCAAAAGCTACAGCTGGTGAAGCTAATGTTCCATTCTATTCAGTTTCAGGTTCAGAATTCGTTGAAATGTTTGTTGGTGTTGGTGCTTCAAGAGTTCGTGATTTATTCAAAACTGCTAGAGAAAATGCTCCTTCAATTGTTTTCATTGATGAAATTGATGCCATTGGTAAAGCTAGAAGTAAAGGTAAAGTTGCAGGTGGTAATGATGAAAGAGAAACTACATTAAATCAATTGTTGGTTGAAATGGATGGTTTTGAAAGTACTGATCATGTTGTTGTTTTAGCTGGTACAAATAGACCTGATGTTTTAGATCCTGCTTTAATGAGACCAGGTAGATTTGATAGACATGTTCAATTAGATAAACCAGAATTAGAAGGAAGAAAAGCTATTTATAAAGTTCATTTAAAACATATTTTATTAGATTTTGATAAATCAGATACCCAAAGATTTGATGAATTAGGTGGTAAATTAGCTGCTTTAACTCCAGGTTTCTCAGGTGCTGATATTGCTAACGTTGTTAATGAAGCTGCTTTAATTGCTGCTAGACATGATGCACCAACTGTTACTTTAAACCATTTTGAACAAGCTATTGAAAGAATCATTGCTGGTCTTGAAAAGAAATCTAAGGTTTTATCACCAGAAGAAAAGAAAGTTGTTGCCTATCATGAAGCTGGTCATGCCATCTGTGGTTGGTTCTTAGAATTTGCTGATCCTTTATTAAAAGTTTCAATTATTCCAAGAGGTCAAGGTGCTTTAGGTTATGCTCAATATTTACCACCAGATATTTTCTTATTAAGTGTTGATCAATTAAAAGATAGAATGACAATGGCATTAGGTGGTAGAATTTCAGAAGAATTACATTTCCCATCAGTAACATCAGGTGCATCAGATGATTTCAAGAAAGTCACAAATATTGCCATGAATATGGTTACAAGATTAGGTATGTCACCAAAGATTGGTGCAATTTCATATGAAAAGAAGAATGATAATGATTTAACAAAACCATACAGTGAAGTTACTGGTGAAATCATTGATGAAGAAGTTAAAAGAATTATTGATGAATGTGCAGACAGATGTCGTCAATTATTAACTGATAAAGCTGATGATGTTGAAAAAGTTGCACAACTATTATTAACAAAAGAAGTTTTAACTAGAAATGATATGATTGATCTTTTAGGTCCAAGACCATTCAAAGAAAGAAATGAAGCATTTGAAAAATATTTAGATCCTAAATCTAATGATTCAAATCCTACAGTACAACCATCCACATAATGATGGTATAACGATATTATGACATTTAATTACATTATTTTAGTTAAGGCATGTGATACATTAGATCTTGTATATATAACACATTACATTTATTAGATTAAACTTCCCTCTGTAGTAATTAATATTCAAACTGCTGTAGTAGTTTCTTCAAACTTTATAATTTTGTAAATGCTACAAAACCATTTTCCTCATCCAAAAGAAAAAAAAAAAAAAAAAATTTTTAGGAGATGAGATTCTTTAAATGATTTTAACCAGTTAAGTTAACTTTCAAGAAATATAATTATAACAAAGGTCTAAATAATGGTATCAGCCACCTCTTCTAGTTCATTGATCTTTAGATTAGATCTTTTAGAAGGTTATTTCTTAGAAAAAAACCCAAGATTTCCAAAGACAAAGACAATTTTAAAATCAATTAAGTTTAAGAAATCCAATAACAAAATCACATCACTTTCAAAAGAGCAAGCACTTGCTGAAATTAAAGCTTTAAAGATTGATATATTAGATAATAAACTACACAGTTCAGTCTCTAAATATAGTAAATGTTTGGCTAAATTACAAAAGAGCTCTCAAGATGAATTCATCAAATCACTAGACATAAAAGCCTTAACAAATACAAAAATTTCAAAACTTGTCACAAAATTGTTCAAGAAGGATTCAGATGTGATACCATCATGGATCAAAGACTTTAAATCAGACTATTTAACTTCATTCACTAAAGAGCAAATGAATAAATATTCAAAATTAAGTAACAACAAAGAACTTGTTCAACTAAATGATATTATAAATAATAGTTTCAAGATCATTTTAGGTCCTGTTGATAAAAAGATAACCAAAGATATTGAAGATAAAGATGACAAAAAAGCATCTGAAAGTGAAGAATCAGATGCTTCTGATAGTGAAAGTGACGATGAATCTGAAGCTGGTAGTGAAAATGAAGATGATGAAAAGGAAACAGCTGAAGATTTTGAAGATCAATTTAAAGAATTCGATAATTTAGTTGCAGGATCTGATGAAGAAAATAGTGATTCAGAAGACAATGTTCTAAAAGATGAAATAAATTATAATGAAGTAACAGATGAAGAACCATCAGATAATGATGAAGATGATGCTGGTTCATCTGAAGAAGAAGAATCAGATGACTTTTTTGAAGAACAACCAAAGCCTAAATCAAAGCAAGATAAAAAAGAAACAAAAAAGTCAAAGACAGAGGAAAAAGATAAAAAGTCAAAAGCTGATAAATCATCAAACCTTCCTGAATTATTGGCAGGTTATATTTCAGGTGAATCAGATGCAGAAGATGATAATGATGAAGTTTTAAAGAAATTAAATAAACCAAAGAAAAATAGAAGAGGTCAAAGAGCTAGACAAAAAATTTGGGAACAAAAATATGGTAGTAAAGCAAATCATGTTGTTAAAGTAAAGGATGAAGAACGTCAAAAGAGAGAACAAAGACAAAAAGAATATGAAGAAAGAGTTGCTAAAAGATTGGCAAAACAACAAAGTGGTGCAAATATGTTACCATTAGGTGAAAGAAAGGCTAGAGATTATGCATCATCATCTACAGAAATACAGGCTCCTAAACCAGAAGCAAAACCTGCAGGTATGCATCCATCTTGGGAAGCAAAGAAGAAGCAAGAAGCTGCGCTTAAGAATGCTAAGTTCCAAGGTAAGAAGATTGTTTTTTAAAGAACAAAGATCAACCATAATCATAATAATATATAACACTCGATGTCATAAAGTTAAATAATTGTACTACGCTTCAGAGTTAATAATTATTAAATAAATAGATGTCCATTGATTATAAACTATTAGAAGTACCTGTTTTAAACATATACTTCCCTTTGCTCTATTTTGTCATGTTTTTTAAAAGAAAACTTCTTCTTCTTTCTATCAAGAAACATCTTAGCAGAACTATCATCTCTTTTCCATGTTGAACTTTGTTTCATTTGTAAATATGATTCTTTTTCAAATCTTTTCTTGATATCTTCTCTCTTTTCTAAAGCTCTAAATAGATCAACATCTGTTGGAAAGAACCAATTTTGTAAAACATGAACAATCAAATCGTAAAGTAATGGCATACCAATCAATACAAAAGTGGCAGCCCACCAAGTCCAATCACTACCAAAATGTTCAAATAATCCATTAGCGACATCATAAATCTTTTCATGATTCTTTTTAATAATAGCAAAACCTGATGGAGCAATACAACACCAAATAATCCAACCACAAATACTTAAAACAAAAGATCCAACACACATGATTGTTCTATCATGCATTTCGAAAAATTCAAATTTAACATTAATTGATACAACCATAGCAGAATAAACCAATGTACCAATAGGATATATAGAATTATCACTTAATGCATCAAATCCCCAAATGAACCAAGATGAAAAACTAATTAATAAAGAAGAAGTTGCAGCAATTAATACCCAAATAACAAAATGTTTCAAATTAAGAATTTGAGATTCTCTACCAATGACATATAATTCAGGGACAGCTAATAAAGTTTCAGGTTTTAAATCTTTTTCAAACATACCAATACATAATACTGGTAAAGATGTAAATACTTTATTGAATAAAGAAAATGACCATGAATCATATAAAGAAGTACTTGTAAACATTGTATATCTTTGAAATACAATTTGAGTAACATAAAACAAAAATTCTCTGTAGAAAGTTGCTAAAATAAATTTTGATGTTCTAACATAATTATATCTACCATGGACCAAAATCAATTTTTGTAAATATCTGAATTGAGCAATTGAATAATCAGAAGAACTAGCAGCTTGATGTCCTTCTTGACCAGTTATACCAATCCCTATATGAGCTGATTGAATCATTGAAACATCATTAGATCCATCACCAATAGCTAATGTAATTTTCTTTTTCTCCAAACTTTTAACTGTAGTTACCATTAAAGCTTTTTGAGCAGGACTAGCTCTACAACAAATAACAGAATTAGCTAATGTACAAACTTCAATAATTCCAGAGAGAACAGAAGGATCTTTTTCAAAATAACTCAATGTTTTACCATCAAAAACTATGACACAATGAGCAACATTACCAGCTTCTAATTCTAATTGAGCAGCAGCCAATTTTGATACCAAATCATCATCTTTAAAATCAAGTACAACAACTGTTGAATAATCTTTAATCAATTTACAAGAATAACCAATATTAATAGAAGTTTCTCTTTTATCACCTGTTAACATCCATATTTTAATACCAGCTCTATTCAATCTCTCAATTGTATCAGGTACACCTTCTTGTAATTTATCTTCAATAGCAGTTGCACCAACTAATTCTAAATCAGTCTCTAATAAATTACCTATTCTTTCAACCTTAGCAGCTCTATCAATTAAAGAACTTTTAGCCTCTGAATATTGTAATGACCAATTATGATAAGTTCTATCATCTAACCATTTAAAAGAATATAACAAAGTTCTTAATCCATCAGATGAAAATTCTTCAATATGTTCCAAAGTCTTTTCAAGTACATATTCATCATTCAATAATAATTTATTATTACCAACATAATTTAAAGTTTGAATACTATATTTTCTCTTTTGATTTAAATCTATTGAATTTTTAGATTGTTGAAGAATATCATCAATTTGATTTCTATTTCTACTTGAAGTATGAAATAAAAAATGATCAATTGAATAAGGAGAACCAATTGGAGTCTTTGGAGTTTCAACATTTGCACGATTATTTAAAATAATGTTTGCTTCATTTCTCTTTCTAACAGTTGCACTTCTAATTAATTCATTCTTTTTAGTTTCAGCTAATTTTGAATTATTTAATCTTTCTAATATAACATTATCAGCACCTTTACAAATTAAACAAATTCTATTATCAGGGAATTTAACAATAACTGACATTCTTTTTCTATCAGAGGTAAAATCGATAACATCTAATATTTCATAAATTTCATCATCTGGTGGTGAATCAATACCATTTGGATAAGTTCTAATTTTTAAATCTTTACCATTTCTTCCAAATACAGCATACCCCATATCTCTTGCAGCAACGACTAAAGCTAATTCATCAGGTGAAGATGATCTATATTCAATTTCTTCTTGTTCTTCAGAAATAGTTTTTGGTAAACAAGTATGACAAAGAGCTAATGATAAAATAAAGAATTTTGCCTTTTGAGCAAAAATTGAATTTGGATTCTTTTGAATAAATTGAATTAAATCAGCAGTTGTTTTAAGTGAATTTAAATCTAATTCTGTACATAATCTTCTTGATTTATTAAGAATTGTACCTAAATTTGATCTACCTCTATAAACAGTATTACTTCTTTTAAGATCAATTGCCTTTTTAGATTCAAGTTTTAATAACTCTTGTTGTGAATCATCACTATCAGTTGTATTTTGTTTTGATAAATCATTATTAGCTAAAGTTTTTATATCATGAATCCAAGGAATACCAGCAACAGAGAATTTTCTAAAAATCATTTTATTATCAGTTAAAGTACCAGTTTTATCACTAAATATATAATTTATTTGACCTAATTCTTCAGGAATTGTACTTCTAACTTCACAAGGAGTATTTGTTGGTTTATGATAAAGATCTAAATCATATTGAATGAATAAACCTTGCATAACTTTAATTACTTCAATACTAAAATAAAGAGCTAATGGAATCAATTTATTATATAATACAATAAATGATACAATTACAGCAAAATTATTTGATTTTGTCTTTTCTAAATACCAAGCAGTATTTTCATAAATTTTAAATTGAATTTTATAACCAATAAATGAAAATAATGATAATAGAATAACAATTAAAATCATAAATATAACAATTCTATTGATTGCCTTTTGTAATTTTGGTGTTTTAATTTTAAAATTTTTATTTGAATTCATTCTAATCTTTGTTTCTTCACCAGTGAATAAAACTAAACCAAGAATATTTTCAGTATTTCTTAATATTGAACCTCTATAAATAACATTATCATTATTTAAAGAATAAATTTGATTATTAATTTTAATATTACCATCAAATTTAAATAAATTTGGATTTGGATCTTCAATTGTTAAATCAGCTTTAAATTTTTTTAATCCAATTGCAGAATTCATTAATTTTGAAATTTTTGAGTTTGGTAATTTTATTTTTAAATTAGTTTCACCATCTAAATCCATTGTTTCAATATAAACTTCACCATCTGAAGTTAATAATAAAATATCTGCAGGTATTATATCATCTTTTGATAATTTTATAATATCACCAACTCTAATATCTTTCCATTTAATTTTAGAAATTTTTAAATCTAATTGATTTAAATAATTTTTATTCATAAAAGTATTTGGTTGTTGTAAAATTTCATCATTAAATTTTATTGAATTTTCATAATCATAAGTACTATTTGATGAAGCAGAATTTGGAGATGATGTAGAAAATTTTGATAATGTAACTAATGAAATATCATCATCTCTTTTCAAAATTGAATCCCAAGAAGAATCTGAATCATTATTATCTATTGAAAATAGAGTTTGATTGTTATTTGTTGTAGATTTCTTTAATTTACTAAATAATGATTCATTTTTTAAATCTTGTAATTCATAATTAATTGTTGATATAGATCTTGGTAATAAAATTTCAGCAAATTTATTATTTTCTAAATTATCACTTTTATGTCTACCTCTATCATATCTTGCAGCATTTAATATTGATAAAGTTACAAAGAATACTAAAGGTGAAAGAGTTGAAAGTATACCATAAGTTGATCTATCACCACCAATTGACCAACCAGGCATAATTTTTAAAATTGCAATAAATATAAAATAAATATGACCTAATTTTGAGAATTGAAATAATAATTGTCTTGGTAAAAAAGTATATTTTGAATATCTTGAAGTTGTTATTGTATTATCAATAAAAGGTTTTTGATATCTTTCATCAATTAAAAATTCTTGATTTAAATCAGATCTTATTGTTGGATAATCAATTGAATTAAATAATTTATCAATAGATATTGGAATTTTTCTACCATTTTTAGATTTTTTATAAGGTTTAATTCTTAATATAAAGTTTTTAATGTTGGTTAATCTTTTTTGAAATTTACCTCTAAATCCAGAATAATAATTTTGATTAAATGATTCATTTTGTCGTATTGATGTAGTTTGTAATAATGTGGGGTCATAATTATTGTTATTATTATTGTAATTATTATTCTGATTATTATTCTGATTATTATTGTAATTATTATTCTGATTATTATTGGAATTGAAATTAGTATTCTTATTATTATCATATCTATCATAATCAATGTCATCAATATTAGCAGATTCAAATTCATTATGAACTTCAATATTTGATGGTAAATCTTCTGTTATGACAGATAAGGCTATTGGTCTTTGAGAGAATTTTGAATGAAACTGTCTATTGGGTCTGTTGGTATTAATGTCCAAACCATTATCAATATTCAATTGTGACTTTGAATTATATCCAGTACGATGTCTGTTATAAGTATGAGCTTGTTGAAGAGGTAACAGTTGATCCGTCTCTGTATCTTGACCCAATTCAGACATTCTGTTAGTCCGTTCTGAGAACTAAACCTACACTAAACAACTAATAACTAATAAGTAATCTCATTTCAACTAATATTACCAAATAACATCAAATTGTAGTTAATATTTTAGTATAGATTTTAGTATTAATTTTAGTTAGTATTAAAATTAAAATTAAAAATTGGGTCACGTGATTTTTGAGAGGGTAAATGTCAGGTGTTCGGATGTCAGTTATTATAATTTCAAAAAAACCCGAATAACAAAGGATTACAACCATATACAATTGAGAACTACAGAGAGAGAGATAATGAGTGATATAGCTGAAGATCAACACGACACTACTGCTACTACTGAAACTAGTGACGAACAACTAGTGGTATCTACCAATGAAGCCGCTTCAACCACAATTGGCTCAACAAAGGACCATAACCAAAAAATTGATTCTGATAAATTAAAAATAAAATCAATAATTTCAAGTCCTCAAAGAGAATCTGAAGGTCCAAATGCTTATATTACATATTTAATTGAAACTGAATCAAATAGTCCTGTCTTTCAATCTTCAAAATTCATTGTTAGACGTAGATTTTCAGATTTTACATTTTTATATCAAGCTTTATTAAATGATTTCCCAGCTTGTGCAATTCCTCCATTACCTGATAAACAAAGATTAGAATATTTAAAAGGTGATAGATTTGGTGAAGAATTTACTTCAAAAAGAGCTTATTCATTAAATAAATTTTTAGATAGAGTTTCTTTACATCCAATATTAAAAAGATCAAAAATTTATCATATATTTTTAGAAAGTCATGATTGGAATTCATATAAACAAAATTTAAAAATTCATCAATCTTTAGATAGTGCAACTTCATCAAATTCTGAAGGTATTTCAGATGTATTTATGAATGCTTTTAAAACTTCAAATCATCAATCAAAAGAATTTTTAGAAATTAAAGAAAGATCTGATAAATTAGATGAAAATATTAATAAAATTGATAAAATTTTTAATAAAATTTTAAAAAGACAAAGTGATTTAGAAAATGATTATTTTGATTTTAGTTCACAAATTAAAAAATTAGGTGAATTAGAACCTGAATTAGAAATTCCTTTTGTTAAATTTAGTGAAGGTTTAAATACTTTAAGTTTAGGTTTCCAAGATTTAAAAACTTTTTTAGATAATGAATTTATTATATCATTAAAAGATTTAGAACATTATATTTCATCAATTAGAAATTTATTAAAATTAAAAGATCAAAAACAATTAGATTATGAAGCTTTAACAGATTATTTAAATAGATCAATTAATGAAAAAAATTTAATTATATCAGGTAGTGGTACAACAAATTTTTTTACAAATAAATTTGAAGAATTAACTGGTGTTAATCATGAAGTTGCAAAACGTGAAAAATTAAATAAATTAGAAAAAAAAATTGAAAATTTAACAACTGAAGTTGAAAGTTCAAAAATTGAAGTTGAAGAATTTGATAAACAAACTGTTCATGAAATTCAATATTTTGAAGATATTAAAGCAATTGAATTAAAAAATAGTTTAAATCAATTAGCTGATTCAAATATTAAATTTTATAAAGATTTAATTGATAAATGGAGTGAAATTGAAAAAGAATTAAAGAAATAGATAAAAAAAATCTTTTATAATGAAATTAATGTATCAATAACAAAAATATTTATAATTACAATTTGTCCTTTATCATAATGAAATGAATGTGTATAGTAAAGATATTCCTTTTTTTTATTTAGATAACTACTACTTTGTAATTTTTTTTCTCTAAAAAGAAATTATTTATTCTATAGTTCTATAATTTTTCTTTTACGATTTGTATTATCATTATCATTATTATTTTGAATATTTTCATTAGGAGATGCTGTTGTGGTATTTTCTTCATTATGCTTTTCAATTGAAGAAAACTGTAATGGTTCTTTTGATTCATTTATTATATCAGATATATCAATATTATTAAGTAAATTTTCTTCATCAATTTCATAATTTAAATAATTAATATCTTGATTATTTAAAAAAGAATTTAAATTATTTTCACCAAATTTTTGAATAAATTGATCTTTTGTTATATAATTTGACCAAATTAAATTAGGAAATGATTCATTATTTAATAATCTATTCTTTTTATCTCTTGGAATTGGTGCATGTTTATTTTCTAAAGTATAAAATTTTCTTAATAAATAAATTGATTCTCTTCTTAATAAACCAGGATATGAAATATAATGATTTTTATCAGTATTATCAAGATTTATTTTTAAAACTGAACCATTCCCACCAAATCTTTCATTACCACAACCAAAATAAACATTCCTTATACCAATTTGTTTTAAAGCTGAAGCACACATTATACAAGGTTCAACAGTTACATATAGATCAATTTGTTTGAATATTTCTATTGGTTCAATATCAACATTAGCATCTTTAACTTTTTGTAGAATAATATTTATACCTCTAAATTCTGCATGTGTTATACCAGTTAAAGATTCATTTGTATTATTCATACCAAAACTTATTATTTTATTGTTATAGACAAATATACCAGCAACGGGTACTTCACCGTTATGTAGTGCATTACTGGCTAATTTAACAGCCTGTCTCATAAAATGTGTATGTGTATCCATACCCTTCTCCTCTATATACTAGTTCTCTCTAACATCATAGACCATCATCATCATCATCAAATTCTACTAAAAAATCCTTATTGACACGTACCTCACGTGATATTATTTTAAAATGGCAGAACACCCTAAAACCGGAATTCAACTAAATTTAAAGTTTTTTTAAATTAAACCCACCCTCGGAAATCATCACACTAAAAACGACACGTATCAAAATTTTTTTTATTTTATTTTTTTTTTCGATGATTTTCGAGATTTTTCTATAAAAAAAAAAGTTCCACGTAAACAAATTTAAACTAGATTTAAATACTTTAAGAAATCACCCAAAAAAAAAAGTTTTGACTTCTTGATTCTTTCTTTTCAATTCAACTTAATTACATTACTACTGTTGGTTTGATCTAGACAATTTATCAACTATTCACTTCTTTTACATATCTTAAAGGTTAAATAAACTCTACATTTTAAACAGTTAATTTCTTCTTTAAGCCCTATTTTAATTCAATATATTTCAATATCAACTTCATTAAGAAAGTTTTTTGAATATTAATTTTATTTATAATTCACATTTACATACCCACATTCATACAAACTCTTTATTAATTTAATTTATTTTTATTTTCAAATTCATATAAAAAAAGCAAAGATGTTTAACTCATCAAAATTATTTGTACCAGCTGCGGTACTGTTCTATGCCATTCTATTGGTATTTGGTCCTTTAATGTCATCACAATCCTCTTTTGCTTTAGCTGAAGCAAATGATACTGAAAACTATGGTACCGTTATTGGTATTGATTTAGGTACAACATATTCTTGTGTCGCTGTTATGAAAAATGGTAAAACTGAAATTTTAGCAAATGAACAAGGTAATAGAATTACTCCATCATATGTTGCATTCACCAAAGATGAAAGATTAGTTGGTGATGCTGCTAAGAATCAAGCTGCTGCTAACCCAAAAAATACTATCTTTGATATTAAAAGATTAATTGGTTTAAAATTTAATGATAAATCAGTTCAAAGAGATATTAAACATTTACCTTTTAACGTTGTCAACAGAAATGGTCAACCAGCTGTTGAAGTTGAAATTGAAGGTGAAGAAAAAGTTTTCACTCCTGAAGAAATCTCTGGTATGATTTTAGGTAAAATGAAATCAATTGCTGAAGATTATTTAGGTAAAAAAGTTACTCATGCCGTTGTTACTGTTCCAGCTTATTTCAATGATGCTCAAAAACAAGCTACTAAAGATGCTGGTGTCATTGCTGGTTTAAACGTTTTAAGAATTGTTAATGAACCAACCGCTGCTGCCATTGCTTATGGTTTAGATAAAACTGATGGTGAACATCAAATCATTGTCTACGATTTAGGTGGGGGTACTTTTGATGTTTCTTTATTATCTATTGAAAATGGTGTCTTTGAAGTTTTAGCTACATCTGGTGATACTCATTTAGGTGGTGAAGATTTTGATTTCAGAGTTGTTCGTCATTTAATTAAGACTTTCAAAAAGAAACATAACATTGATGTCTCAACTAATAATAAAGCTATTGCTAAATTAAAAAGAGAAGTTGAAAAGGCTAAAAGAACTTTATCATCTCAAATTTCTACTAGAATTGAAATTGATTCATTTGTTGATGGTATTGATTTATCAGAAACTTTAACCAGAGCTAAATTTGAAGAATTAAACATTGAATTATTCAAAAAGACTTTAAAACCTGTTGAACAAGTTATTAAGGATGCTAATGTTAAAAAGACTGAAATTGATGATGTTGTCCTTGTTGGTGGTTCTACTAGAATTCCAAAAGTTCAAGAATTATTAGAAAATTACTTTGATGGTAAAAAAGTTTCAAAATCTATTAACCCAGATGAAGCTGTTGCCTATGGTGCTGCTGTTCAAGCCGGTGTTTTATCAGGTGAAGAAGGTGTTGAAGATATCGTCTTATTAGATGTTAATCCATTAACTTTAGGTATTGAAACTACTGGTGGTGTTATGACTACTTTAATTAAGAGAAATACTGCTATCCCAACTAAGAAATCACAAATTTTTTCAACCGCTGTTGATAACCAACCAACTGTCTTAATTCAAGTTTATGAAGGTGAAAGATCAATGGCTAAGGATAACAACTTATTAGGTAAGTTTGAATTAACTAATATTCCACCAGCTCCAAGAGGTGTTCCACAAATTGAAGTTACTTTTGCTTTAGATGCTAATGGTTTAATCACTGTTAGTGCTGTTGATAAAGGTACTGGTAAAGCTGAATCAATCACTATTAAGAATGAACGTGGTAGATTATCCCAAGATGAAATTGACCGTATGGTTGAAGAAGCTGAAAAATACGCTGCTCAAGATGCTGAATTAAAAGAAAAGATCTTAGCTAAGAATGCTTTAGAAAACTATGCTCATAACTTAAAGAACCAAATCGCTGATGATTCAGGATTAGGTGGTAAGATTGATGAAGACGATAAAGAAACTTTATTAGATGCTGCTAACGATGTTTTAGAATGGTTAGAAGATAATGAAGAAACTGCTTCTAAAGAAGAATTTGATGAAAAGATGGAATCATTATCAAAGATTGCTCATCCAATTACCCAAAAAGTTTACGGTGCTGCTTCTGGTGACTCTTATGAAGACGACGATGAAGATGATGATGATTACTTTGATCATGATGAACTATGATTTAACTTTTAATAAAAGAAATCATAAATTATCAATTACATTATGTATATAATCAAAAAAAAACCTCATTATAGCATTCAAAAAAAAAAAATCTAAAAGTTTGAAATAGATTCTATAACATTCTATTTCTTTCTTTGTTTGTTGTTTTTCCCTATTTTCTAGTTAATTTTTTTCCATATAGTAATAAATTTTCATTTATATTATAAATTTATAAAATTTAATTCAAAATTATACACCCTTGTAACTATTTAACAATATCTTCGTTTAACTTATAACTAACTAATGTATCAATTTTATGACTATCTGTTGAAAAACTTTTAAATTGAACTTGATCACTAGAATCTTTATCGATTTCTTTTGAATCTGAATCAATCCATTCAGTTGGAACTTTTGCATTTGCATCAGCATAAACTAATATATTGAAAGTATAATCACCAGCATCTAAAGAAGGTAAAAATGTAACAGACGCCGTTATTTGTCTAATAATTGCTTGTATCTCCTTTTGAATCTCTTCTTTTGATTTACCATCAATTTGTTCACCATCTTTGTTTACATTATCATTATCATTTTCATTAGTTGGTAAAATATTGATATTAAACATCCATCTTTCCACTACTTCAGCAGTATCTTTATTTATTATTACCATAACTAGCTTGGATAGTTTACTACCAACGACCCATTTATGCAATTGATTCATGAATTTTCTAATATATGCCTTTATATCATCATCACATACTACTAACATATTAAGACCATATTTCTTAACGACTTGAAAGTCATCTGGTGGATATATTCCTCTTTGGTATAGAATGGAATTTATACAGTATTCAAAATACTCAGCAACTACTTTTGATGAACCTTTGATCTGTAGAGAAGGTCTTTTATGTTGTTGTTCTGACATTTGTTTGGATTTTGGTTTGTTTTTGTTTTGGTTTAAAAAGTTTTGGTGTACTTTTTTTTTTCTTGAAGATGGCAAAATCATTTTAAACGATACTTCAGGACTTTCTAACTGTAACCAATCGAATATAACAAAACAATATGGTAAGTAATTGTCTTTGTATTTGTGTATTAGTGGGTGATTAACTAACAGAATAAAATCATATAGCATGGTATTAAACGTCACCATTTGTCTGAGGAAGCTAAAAGATTAAAGAGAGAGAAAGAAGTTGATAAAATTAAGATCTATCAAGAATTAGCAGATGATGTATTATTAGGTAAAGAGAGAAAGATTTATTCTGATTTAGCATTTCAAAAGACATCTGAATTAATCAATTTAAATCCAGAATTTTATACTATTTGGAATTATAGAAAAGAAATAATTTCAGAGTATTATGTTAAAGAATTAATAAATGATCAAAAAGAAAGATTAATAGAAATATTTGATACTGAATTAATGTTTGTTTTAATTCAATTAAAGAAATTTCCAAAGACATATTGTATATGGAATCATAGAGTTTGGTTATTAGAAAATCATCTAAAAGCTAATTGGGAATTTGAATTAGGAGTTGTTAATAAATTATTATTAATGGATTCAAGAAATTTCCATGGTTGGCATTATAGAAGATTTATAATATCAAATATGGAAAAGGCAACAGGGGAATCATTAGCATTATCAGAGTTTAATTATACAACTAGAATGATTAATAAAGATTTCTCAAATTTTAGTGCATGGCATAATAGAACAAAATTATTACCAATTCTATTTGATCAAAAGCCTGAACCAAATTTTGAATCAAAATTAGAATATTTGAAGTATGAATTGAAATATTTAAAACATGCATTATATACTGATGCAGATGATCAATCTGCTTGGTTATATATGAGATGGTTATTAACAGATGATTTGTTTGTTAAAGATATTTCAAAGGAAGATTATTTAAATATTTTAATTGGAGAATCTAAAGCTGTTAAAGAATTAAATGATTTAGAAATTGATGATAATGGGAAAGATAATACTTGGTGTTTGAAAACAATTGTTACAATAGATACAATTCTCAATGATATAAATCCAACAGGGTCTGATGCAGTTGAAGAAATTAAAATTTGTTTGGATAAATTAACAAATATAGATCCTTTACGTAAAAACAGATATATATATCTTTCAAAACAATTACAAAAATAATAAATTATGAATTAATGGAATAAACTAAATATAAATAATAGTTCTTTTTTAATTTTTTAAGTAGATAAACTTTTTCTTTTATTTGGTAATTTCATCATATAATCTTTTTCTTTGATGACCCAACATATATCTTCTTTCACCAATTGTAAAATCTCTCTCAGTATTAAGATATTCGTCATGTTTGATTAAAGATTGTTCTTGATCTTTCAATCCCTTTTCATTTGCTAGAGGTATCATTATTTCAACAAATTTATTCTTAAGTTCAGGATGAATTGTTGCTAAACCTGAATAGTTAAAAGAACCAATAAAAAATTGTAAAAGATCTAATAATGTTTCATTTATAGATGATTTCTCAATATTAAATTTAGCATAATTAATCTCATCTTTAATACCATTGGTTGAATTTCCATTACTATCTTTCTTACTATTATTATCATCGATGTTTTCATCTTCTTCATTATTTGTAGTTTTTGTTTCTTCTATAACAATTTTTTCATCTCTCAGTTTTGATGCTAATATAATACATGCTAATGCTATTCCATGAGGCGGTACTTTTAATCCAATGTCTATTTGATATGAATCATAAGCTAATAACCAAGCTAAATATGCAGTTTCTTGATTTATTTTTAAAGTTTTAGCAATTTTAACTAAAAATTCTTCAGTGTGATAATTTCTAAAATCAAATGACATTGTTTCTAATAGTTTAAATTCTAATCCTAAAATCTTCTTTCTATAACCTTCAATTGAGTCTGTGGAATTAGTTATATTTCTTGTTACATTTCCAACTGTTATTATATCTCTTAATCTTTTGATTGTATCTTCATTTTTGCTGGCTATAAATATTGATGTTATTGCAACATCATAACAGATATTTGTATCAAATTTGTTGAATAAAAAGAATCTTTGATAATATAACATTGCAGTTTCTAGATTATGTGTTGGACTATTAAGATATATGAGAGTAACATGTTAGTAAATGTTTATAATTAAATTAAATTAAATTAAATTAATATTCAATAAATACGTACAATTTCAAAGATATACAAATCTTCATTAAAAAGTTGAAAATGTGATTTCTTCTCTGTATATATGTTGTTTCTGAATCAACAGTCTTGGAATGAGCATGTTGTATTTGATTAGCAGTTAAAAAGGGTCTTGCTAATTGAATTGTTGATGTTAATGATTTATCTGTTGAAACATTTGTATTATCAACAGTTGCTGATTTAGGTGTTGTAGGTTTTGAGAAACTTTTTGATGAATTATTTGAATAATCATTCCTGCTTCTGGAAGGTTCATGAACTCTAGAAGACATCTGTTTCGCTTATAAGAGTGTTACTTTGATTCAAAATAAATGTAAAAATGAAAGATCTTTCAGAAAAAAACATAGTAAGTTGGATGGCAGAATTTAACTGTCAAAATTTCACTATGCTTTTGCGTTTAAAATGAAAATAGAACGACAAAATTGGGTTTAAACTTACGTTAGAAATGAAATTGAAAACAAACAATGGAACTTTAGACACAATTGAATATACCTGACTTGTTAAAACCTAATTAATTCAAAAATATTACACTTAAAAATCATTTTATATCTCTCTTGAGATCACGTGACTGGAGCCGGGTACTGAAAAGTTGGGCGGCCTAAAAATTTTTTAGGAAAATTCAAAATATAAAAAAATGGTGGCAAATTTGAATTCCTCTTTCTTTTATAACCTTTTTAAATAACCAATCAAATATATTAAACAATGTCTGAACAATTATCAGAAAACAGAATCTTTGCTAGACCTTTACCACCTTCAAGTATGTATTTGATATATCAGTGTTTTTTTTCTGTGAATATTTTACTAACAAATGTTTTTACTTTTAACTTTTAGCTACTGAAGATGATCTTAGAGGTTTCTTTGAACCATTAGGTGAAGTCAAAGACGTTTCATTACGTGGTGGTTACGCTTTCATCGAATATGCTAACGCTGAAGATGCTAAGAGAGCCGTTGAAGAATTAAACGGTCAAAGTTTCTTAGATACCAACATTGATTTACACTTTGCTAGACCAAAGAGAGAAAGACACAGAGCTATTGTCAGAAACCTTCCAGAAGGTGTTGCTTGGCAAGAATTGAAGGACTTCTACACCGGTAAAGGTTTTGAAGTTACCTTCACTGTTGTCGAAAGAGATGAACCATCTACTGGTGCTGTTGAATTCACCACTGAAGAACAATTACAAAATGCTATTAGTGAAACTAATGGTGCTGATTTCAATGGTTCTTCAATTTCTATTGAAAAAGACTTAAACCCACCACCAATTAGATCTGCTAACCGTGGTGGTTTCGGTGGTCGTGGCGGCTTTGGTGGTCGTGGTGGTTTTGGTGGCCGTGGTGGTTTCAGAGGTGGTAGAGGTGGTTTTGGTGACAGAGGTTTTGGTGGCCGTGGTGGTTTCGGTGGTAGAGGTGGTTTCAGAGGTGGCCGTGGTGGTTTCGGTGACAGAGGTGGATTCAGAGGTGGTAGAGGTGGTTACCGTGATGATTTCAGACAAAGAGATGGTGGTTACGGTGGTAGAGGTGGTTACAACAGAGATAGATCACCATCAAGATACTAAATTACTCACCAATAATTTTATCTTAGGAGTATATTAATCATCTTCTAATTTGCTAATTGATCTATATTTGTTCACCAACTCACCTTGTTTATTCCATATAAAAGAACTTAATCTTATTTTTATTATTTTTGTGGGACTATTTTATTTGAAGCTAACTTTTTTCTTTTTTGCTTTCTTTTCAGTTTAGTTCTTATTTTTTTATTAATTTTTTGTTTAAAGTATTTTTTTGTCTATAGTGAATAAGTTAATTAAAAATTTTTAAAGGTGATGTTTAAATCAATCAAAAATTGGGAGAAAAGAATGAAGTCTGGAAATGGGGAGATTCAAGAAAGACTGAAATCAAGAACCAAGGTATTTTTTTATTTGTAATATTTGGAGCATAAATAAAAGGTTAGAAACTAAAAGAAAAACATGATCTACTGTTAGAACTTAGAACTTAATGAAATTTTATTATCACATAAAGAACGAATTGTTGCATAAATTTATCTATTGGAATAAAGAATGATCGGTCTTTATAAACTATTTTTGTCATTCATTACACAAATTGACTATCGAGGTTAGAGTAAAGGTAAAAAGAGTGAAAGTTTTACAAATCGTTGATCTTTTCATGGTGTTGTTTATTTAATAACGTTATTTGAATTTAATATGAGGACATATAATTTCAGATAAAATATTAAATAATGATGCTTCTGGTTCACAACATTGATATGATTTGCTTCTCTTATATGGTTGCACTACTCAGTATTCCAATCTCTTCGCCTTCAACATCAATAAGCAATTTGGTTATTAAAATTTCACTAAAATCAGTCATCACTAAATCTATTTGATCATTTAAAATTTTGGCTTTATAATTGATTGATAAAAAATTAAGATCTAGTGAATTGAAATAAATTATCATAGAATCTGGTTTGAGGGTATTATTAATCAAATAATTAAAGATCATGAGACAAGATCTACCAACATCTTTTGAAGTGTTTATTGTTGCAAATGGTGTTTGAATATTCAAAAAGAGACATGGTTGTGACATAAAAACTTTTGAATTATGGAGAATATTTGAACAAGAAATTATACTTAGTAAACTGGTTTTCTTTTCTCTATGCCCTATTATTGGACCAGGTCTGAGAATAAAGGTATACTTAAATCCCAAGCGTAGAATATCGAATTCAGTTTGACTTCTAACTTTAGTTTTATGATTAATCAAATTTGGAATAAAATGATTAGATTTGTAATGACCTATCAAGACAAAGGAATCACAACCAACATCTTTGGCTGATTGTGCAATTTGGAAATTCAAATTATGGATAACATCATAAAATACATCATCATCTTTGGAATTTGAACCTATTGCAGAGAAAACTATCTTCAAATTTGGAATTTTTGAAATTTCATTGGACCAAGTGGAAGAATCACAAACCTTGATTATAACATTATTATAGTTTTCTAATGATGGAATATCTCTCCTAGATAATATAAAAATCTTTTGATTATTGTCAATGATTTTGATTAAGTATTTTGTAATTTGAGATCCTATTAAACCTGTTGCTCCAACAATAAGTATATTTTGTTGTGTTTCTTGTGTTTGTTTTTCGTCTTGAGTTTCAACAATTGTTGCATTATTTTCTGGGGTAAGTTGAGCTGATATGATATTATTAATGAGAGATTGAGAACCAATACTAATATTTGAAGAAGTCATTTGAAGCGAACGAATGGATTATAATTGGTGTAAGATGGTAAAGAGAAAATATTCAACTACAAGTTTTCTATTGTTGTTACAACTCTTATTCTGTTACTTTCAAAACTGAAAGTTTACACAAAAAAATCAACTCCACAAAATACAATGTCAATAGAAAAAAAGAATTAAATAATTATATTCTACATCAAGAGAAAAAATCAGATATAAAGTACGTTCGATTAGAATATTATAATTGCCTTTATATATCTATAGTTATTAATAATGCAAGTTTTTTTTAATGTGTTTAATTATCATAAATAAATTAACCATGGATCAATCTAGATGTCAAAGCTTCTAAATCTTCTAATGTTTCAGGTTCTTCTAATTCAAGAACATTATCTTCAGGTTCAGAAACAACATCCTTTTGGAACCATTTAGGTTTCTTTGCAGCACGTTCATCTTCAGATTCAGGTTCTGAGAATTCCATATCTTCGTCCAAGTTATCATTTCCAACATATGCATTTCTTTCATATTCATCTGAATCACTTAATTCTTCTTCAGCTGCTCTTCTTTCAGCTTCTTGTCTTTTACGTTTCTTGTCTTGTTTCTTTTGTTTAGCTAATTGTTTATCATCAACATCAACTACATTCATAACTTCAGTTTCCTTAGAAATAAATTCTTTCTTTTGCTCTTCAGCATCACCAGCATTACGGAAATCTTCTTCATCTTCAAATTCATATAATTGATGTGAATTACCATCTTCATCAAACACCAATTTGGTTGGGTTACCTTTTGTAGTTATTGATTGTTTCTTTGATAATGCCTTTTTAGCAGATCTCTTAGATGTTGGTGCTATTAAATCTGGTAAGTTATTTTCATTTAATTCATGATCTTGTCTCTTAACAGTCATAAAATCATCATCTGAGTCTTCTTCCGCATTTTGATTAGTTATGCTCATATAATGTTCAGAAAGAACACTTTGATTCTTTCTTTCAAACATCTTATCATATTTAGTACGAACTTTTTGTTCTTTAGCTTCTTCAAATTCACCATCTTCATTTGCCTTTGATAACGCCAATAATTGTCTAGAAGCATTTTTCAATTCTTTGTCCTTTGTAGCACCTTTAATTTTGATCTTTGGAGCACCAGGTAAACCTAAGGATTTAGCAAAGGCTTCAGTTGGTAATTCATCAAATTTAAAAATATCTTTATCTTTTTGTATATGAACAGATTTAACGTATGACATGAAAGCCTTTTGACCTAAATATTTAATTTCTGGATCTTGGAAACATAAAGCTTGCATTTGTGATTGAATTGATTTCTTCTTTGATTGTTTAATATTTAACTTATTTGGTTCAATTTTTTTAGCCTTTAATCTCTTAATCATACCATCTTCTTCAGTTGGAGTTAACATTAATAATGATTTACCTGTTTTACCATATCTTGCTGCTCTTCCGACTCTATGAATATAAGTATCAGCATCTTCAGGACAATCAACTTGAACAACCCAATCAATTGCAGGGAAATCTAAACCTCTTGCAACAACATCAGTAGCAAAAAGACAAACATGTTGAGCTTTTGAAAATTTATATACAGTTTCTGTTCTTGCTGTTTGTTTTTGTCTACCATGTAATTTCATTAATGATATACCTGGTTGCATTGTTCTAAAAGTTTCATAAACATAATGCACTTGTTTTGAAGATGAGAAAAACACTAGTATTTTTGACTTTAAATGTGTTTTTATGAAACTATAAAGAGTATCTAATTTTTCTTCTAGTGGGACTGTGATATAGGATTGAACAAGTGAATCTGGTGTTGCTATTGAATTTTCTACTTCATCAACACCAATATATTTAGGATTTGTTAATGATAATCTTGCTAAATCACTGATGGAACTTGATTGAGTAGCACTAAATAATAAAGTTTGTCTTGAAGCTGGTAAATTTGAAACAATATCATCTAAAGTCTTTTTAAAACCCATATCTAAAATTCTATCAGCTTCATCTAATACTAAAGTTTGTAAATTATTTAATTCTAAACCAACTGCTTGGTCCATATGTTGTAAAATTCTACCTGGAGTACCAATTAAAATATTAATTTTTGAAATTCTTTCCATTTCATATTTAACATCTTTACCACCAATAACTAAACCAGCAGAGAATTGTTGATATCTACCAATCTTTAATAAAACTTCATAGATTTGAATAGCTAATTCTCTTGTTGGTGAAATGATTAATGCTCCTAAACCATCAAATTCAGTCCATTTATTTCTATATAATTTTTCAATTACTGGAATTAAAAATGCTAATGTTTTACCTGAACCAGTTTTTGCAGCAGCTAAAACATCATCATCTTTTAATGAATATGGTATTGATTCTTTTTGAATACCTGTTAAAGATACAAAATTAGATTCTTGTAAACCCTTTAAAGTATTTGCACTTATAGGTAAATCTCTAAATTGTGATGGTTTATTAATTTTTGGATCATACTCTTGGATCTTTTCTTCTAAATCCTTTAAATATTGTTCTTCCTTTTTACGTAATTCTTTACGTTCAGAAGCTGTAATCTTCTTTCTAGCCATAATGTGTTTTGAATTATTTTAAAGTTGTTTCTTTTCTTTCATCTCATCTCTCTGCATTCTTTATAAATTTTTTTTACAGATAAAAATTTTTCGGTTCGGCCACCTAAAAATTATTAGGTGTTAGGATGTCTACATTTAAGTACTATAACCAGAAAATTAATAGCATTTTGATTCATTTTAATTCTTATAGTTTAAACCAACCTTGCTGAAGCTTTTTGATCTCTAGAACATTACCATTACTATTATCATTATTATCCATCTTTACCAATGATTCATACATTTCAACCAATTTACTATTAGGTTTTGAGAGATCTATATCACTATTTAGTTTTGAAAATAAATCAATGTCTTGTTGATAACTATCAAAATCAAATTCTTTAATCATTCTCTTTGAAGAAATGGAAATGTAAAAACTCTGCAGATATTGAGCAGATTTATCTATTTTAAAATTACTTGGTTTATTGGACAATGGTTTGAATGACAATCTTTTTAATGTAATACCTTTCTCTTGTCTAGTACTTGGGATAGTTTTTCTTTGATTATTCGTTTCTGATGTTTGTTTTAATGTTGATGCTGGAGTGGCTAGCATATTTTTATTAGTGGGTATATTGTTAATATTGAGTGTCTTCAATGGTGTCTTTTGGGTTGAGATTGAATTACTGGAATGAATTGTTGAACTATCAGGAGTTGGTAATGATGTATTCACATTTGAACTATTTCTTAACTTAGTTAATATAAAAGGATTAGAAATAGTTATGTCTTTAGCCATGTTGAAATCTTCATCTTCATCAATCACTATTTCAGAATTTAACTTTGAGGAGTTGTCTTGGTTTTCAGTTGTTGATCTTGAGGACAATCTATCATGCATTGTATGACTCCATTCATTGGATGCTGATGTATCTTTATCAGGTTGAGATGAATTATCTATTGTAGGAATACCATCATCTATGATCTCTATATCATGCTCCTCTGGTGTTATTTCTTGAATTGGATGTTCATGTACCGGTGTGTCTTCTTCATCCACGTCAATTATTTCTTGAATTTCATGTGAATTTTCATTTTTACTTTCTTGTATTATATCATTTATTCTGCCTTCCAATATTTCTTCATTGTTATTAGAAACAATCTCTTGTGGTAATTCATAATGATCGTTCAAATTATGAGCTTGGTAAATCTTCAATTTTAATAACTCTTTTAACTCAGATAATACATCAATTTTTGAATCAGAGAATAGTACATCATTCTTTTCAGGTTCAATATTAACATCAAGATTATTATTGTTTGTAGTTGAAGTATTTTCATTCATTGATAAAGATGAAGATGTAAAAGTAGATAATGAAATAAACCAAATATTTGGTTTTAAAAGACCAGATTCTTGATAAATTGAATTTATAAATTTATTAATTTTTTGACCAACACCAAAACTTAAACTCATTAATCTATTATTTATACTTAAAACTTTTAGATTGTTTGAATTAGAACTATTTGTATTATAAGAAGTTATCTCATATTGAGCTTTCATTAATGGTAAAATTATTGAAATTTTATAATTACTATTTTCATCAACCTCTTCTTCTTGAATTAAAGGTATATCAGATTCACAATATAATGATTTTGAAATATTTCTAACTTTTGTAACTATTGAGATTATTTTCAGTTTATCTTTTAATGAGTCATTAGAATTATTGTTGTTATTGTTGAATAATAGATCTTTTCCAGGAATTGATATAATTTTATTGTTATGAACTCTAATAAATTTAACATGAAATTTTATATTTGAATGAATCAAAGAATAATTTGTTATTAAAGTCTTTATTTTGTCAATATTTTGTTTTGATGATTTGATTAATAGATTCTTTCTAACTGGAATTGATTTAAATAAGCCTTTAATTAAAAATATAGAACCAAAATTATTTCTAGGAATTTTTTTTATATTTGAACAAACATTACCATCATCATTAACGTTCCAAGAAAGACCAAAATTTGAATTAGAACTTTTACTCTTTGTAGTTATTTCAAAAGATCCATTTTTAGTTAATTGAGATATCAAATAAAGAGCTTCACCTCTAAAACCTAAAGTGCTTATAATTTCATGATTTTCATTATCAATCTTTGAAGTTGTATGATTGTTACATAATATAGGGATATCATCTTCAGAAATACCAGAACCATTATCTTGAACTAATATGTGATCTAAACCACAAGTAGTGTCATCAATTTCAATATATATTGAATCAGCATTTGAATCAATGGCGTTATCTAATAATTCTTTGATGACAGAAACTGGGGAGTATATTGATGATGTAGATGTGATTGAAGCTACAGATTTGGAAGGGATTCTCTTTATAGCCATTATTGATAGTGAGGTATAAGTGAATGGCCCATTTAAATCCTTATGGAATGGCTAGTGGTTCTCTGTATGAATTGTTTGTTTGTTTGTTTACTATTTTGTTTTCACGTTAAATTTTATAAACGCCAAAAAAAAATTACTTCAAAATTAAAATCAATCAAAAATAAAAAATTGAGATACAAAAATTTTAAATTGAATTAATATTAAATATATGTAAACTATAACGTATCACAGCTATCATCAATAATCAATATTCCTACTTTATCACGTAAAAAGTTCCAAATTTTGTCATCAAGCGATTTATTGGCAGAATTATCACGGGGATTTCGTATAGAAACTTCGATTAAATTAGTAAAGGTCAGTAAATTTGATTTAAAAGTGAGAGTTTTAATGCTTAAACAATTGAGATCTTTGATTTAAATGATTCTGAATATAATGAATTAATGAATGTCTTTTAAAGTTAAAACTACGACTTTTAGATTTTATTTTTCGGTATTAAATAACTCTAGTTATACTAGTTAAAATCCACAATACCTATGATTACTCTTCAAATTTGAGATTTTTGAATTTTGAAAACTGATATTTTTGCCAATTTAATGACTTCAATAAATTACTACCCCTTATTAAACCTATATTTCATTATTTAATCAAAACTTTATATACAAATATTTTTTGTTATGAAGAAAAGTCTTCATTTTTCTTAAATTTAGTATGGGAAAAATCTGGGGTACAAAAATTATTTTTCTACAAACTCATTTTTACAAAGAGAAATTGGTTTAAAAGCAGAATTAAAGATGATATAGTATTTAAAAGGACTAACAAAATATATCTGTCTAATCACTATCCAAATTAGACTTGTTAAACCCATCTTGTTCAGTCTTTTATCAATATTTCTTTAATCATCCACAGTTCCAACACGTGATTTTCCTTTATTTTTGTTACACGAAAATACAAAAACGAAAAATATAAATAGCAATGTTTATCTTTGAAATCTCGAAAGTTTTTGAACTATTTGATCTCTAACTCGATATTAACATCTTTATAAATATAATCAATCTCTACAAGAATGGCTGCCAAATCACTTACACTCGAAGAATTAACTCAAAAGGTCCAAGATCTTTCAATCCTTGTCAACAAACAAAATCAATTATTGGCCAAAACTGGATCTCAAGTATTATCTTTACAAGTTGAACAACAAAAGAAAGGTGTTGCAGCTTTAGATCCAACTGCTGGTTTACCAATCAAGGTTGCTGATACCTCAAGAGTTTCAGAAAGAAAACCTGCTAGACAACAACATCATCAACAACAACCAATTTTTGATCCAAATGATTTTGCTTCAAATGAAGATATCGTTCAATTAGTTGGTGAATTACAAGGCCAATTACAAATTTTAGAAGAAAAATCAATTAGAAGATTAGTTAATTCTAAAAAATCAAAAGACGAAATCTTAGCTCCATTATTAAACATTGATGGTATTGAACCTCCTTTAGATTTATTCCCAAAAGATTTAAACGAATTTGAAAAAATTTCTGATAAAGACTTAATTAAATTAGCAAGATTTTATGATTTATTACCTCCAACTGAAGCTGAAAGAAAGAAGTTTGATGATTTCTTAGAAGGTAAAGTTTCCAACGTCGAAGAAGATGATACATCTGATGTTAATGTTGCTGATTATTCAAAAGAAGAATTAGATGATACCTTTGATGGTTTAGCAAGATTTGTTGGTTTATCCTTAAGAAGAGGTGTCAATGCTTGGTAATTCAATAAATCAACATAATAAGACGTTTACATTTTGTTTCATTCATTATTTTCATCATTATTTTTTTAAAAAATTTGCTTACTTTCATCTTTAAAAAGAATACTATATTACAGAGAAAATTTGGTTTTATGATAATTAAATATTATTTATTTTTAAGATAATATATAAGATGCTTTAATTCATTAAAATTCCAACTTTTGTTTTATTTACGATTACGTCCTCTAATTTTTTGTTTCTTATTTTGTTCAAATGGTTCATTGTTATTTTCATTATTATTGTTACCACCTTTGAAGTTATTAGAATCATTTAAATCATTTGATTTTCTTTTAAATTTATTAAAATTTTTACGACTCTCTCTTTCTTCTAGTTGTTTCTTGACTTCTTCAGGTTTTAATGGTGGGAATAATTCAAATTCTCTTTGTTTAATTAAATAATTCCAATCATATCTCTTTCTAACATATAATTCCATTGACCAATTTTTCCATACTTGTCTACCATAAGTACTTTCTTTAACTTTTTCTTTAGCATCAAATAATTCTTTTGCAAATCTATCTTTATAATTATTTAATTTAAGAGTGAAATCCCATAATTTATCAACAATATGTGAACCATATGCATTAACTGATAATTCAACAATTGAACCTAAGAATTGATTTAATAATCTTCTTCTCTTAATTAAATCAACTTTTGGATCTAAAACTTTTTCAACAACATGAGAAAAGACACCATGTAAACACATTTGAATTAATCTTTCCTTTGTTAGAATCAATAAATTATCAATAGTTATATTCATGAATTTTGAATCATAATCAATTAATTTTTCTAAAAATAATGCTCTTCTTCTTTCTTCAGCTGTTGGCCAATCATCTCTTGTATTACCTAAAGTTGATGTTGACATTTGTAAAATTGATTCTAAAATTTCTGATGTATTGTTTGGTGAATATTTTTCAACTAAGATATTAATGATTTCTTCCTTTTTATAATCTTTATGTAATGTTGAAGCATCAATAATTGATTTACCAATTTCTAAATTTGTATTCATTAAAATAGTCATTTCTGGTATTAATTCATTTAAGATTTGTCTTGCTTCATTTTGTTTTAATTTAATTAATAATGCTTGTATCACAAAACTACCAGTTGTATCTCTTTTAGCTAATTTTAATATTCTTTGTTTCATATATAATGAATATAATCTTTCAATATATTTAATTTTTTGAGTCTTAATAACATTTTCAAAGAAATGTGAACCAACTGGATCTGATAATAAATATTCAACAAATGATTCTTCTTTATCATCTCTTAAATCATTTTCTTTTAAGAAACATAAATGCCATATTGGTCTATCTCTATCAACTAAACCTTCAACTTGAATTAATAATTGCATAACTGGTGAAGCAATTTTATGAATTGAAAATTCTCTTGCTTGTTTAACATCTAATTTTGAAGCAATTGCTTCAATAATCATCTTTAATTGTTCTTTAAATGAACCAGGAATTTGAAATGATCTATTAAAATCTTCATTATCAGTAATTTCAATCATTTTTCTTGCAATTTTACTCTTTTTAGAACGTAATGTTGAATTTGACATAGTTGATGATGGTAATTCTTTACCTGCTAATATTAAAATAATCAATCTTATACTATGTGAAGCATATTGATGAATCATCATATCTTTAAGATTTGGTTTGATTTCATTTAAGAAGAAAAGGAATAAGTTTTCCATTGAAACAAATGGTTCACCAGTTTCTAAAACAATATCATCTTGAAATGGTGTTAATAATTCCTTTTCAATTAACATGGCAGTTCTAACTAATAATGTTTCAACACAATGTGAAGCATATTTATGATGGATTAATGAAACAAAATGGCCATTGAATGCCTTAAACAAATCTTTTAATTGTTCATCAGTAGAGTTTAAGATTAATCTTTCAATTAATTTGGAACAAATTTGATTTGTAACTAATTTTAATTCTTTACCTTTTGATTCTTCAAAGACACTGGTAACAAAACCTTGTCTATCTTCTGGACTTTCAAAAGCATTTGCATTTAAAGTAGATTCAGCTTGTTTGAAATAATCTAATTCAGTTGAATCAACTAAACCAAAAAATGTATTAGGTTCTGCATTATTATTTGAAGATGATTCTTTCTTTTCTTCAGAATCTAACTTAATGTAGTCATTATTCTCATTAAAATCTTCAGAATCTTCAATATCTTGTTTCTTGTCTTTCTGTAATCTTCTACCTCTTGATTTAGCCATCTTTATTGAGTTTAAGATCTTAAAGTTCTTTATAAAAGAAATAGTTAGAGATTTTTAATCTATATGATAAATAAATTTTTCTTAAATAAAAACGAATTCCGACCATATTAGCTCATCGCACCGGGTAAAATGGTCGGAATTAAATAATTGGTTTGTGGCATTTACGAGGTCGGAATTTGAAGATGAAGTCGGAATTCTAAGAGCATCGATTATGAGAACTTGTTAATCTTAGCGCTGTGTATAAATTATTGTAATTAATATAATTTCAATTGGTTTGATCTGGAAAAGGATTGAAACCAATATTTGAGTATGATTTGTTAAACAGTTCATTATAATAGGATTGAAATTGAAAGTTGGTACCAATAACTTTATTTCTAATTTTGATAGTTCACAAAAGTGTTTTTGTGTAATTGATCTATTAATTATTATTATTGATTTGGTGCACACTGAAATTTTAGGAACATACAATGTCTTTAGAGCTTCTCAAGTAGAAGTAATTTAAATTTAAGTCATTTTACTTTTAAGAATATATTGATTTATACAACCATTTTACTACACACTCAACACTAATTTCAATATATACATTTTCAGAGATCTTATCAAAAAGAGAAAAAACTTGATAAAAATATGTCTTTAGTTACAAAAAATGGTAATTTCAAAAAGTTATACAGCGTTTATATGAAATCTCTTGAAGATTTTCAAAAAAGTCTTTCAGATTATTTAAGAGTTGATATTATGAATGGAACAAAAGTTGCAGAAGAAGATTTAAATAAAGCCAGAAAGATTAATTATGAAATTATTAAAGTTCTAAATGTTTGTTTTAGTTATTTCAATTGTGAAAATGTTGATCAAGTTCAAGAGATTATAGATAACCTACATTCCACCATTTCAGGGATAAATATTGATAAAACACTTAGTGATCTCCTTTTCAAACCGGAATCTATTCTATTACTTTTTAGAAATTTGCGCCATTCTTATTTAGCTGTTATTAGACATAGAATTTTAATTAGTGTCCTTGATATTGGAATTTCAGTATCAATTGATGAAAAGGGATTTATGATTATTGCTTGTCATTTATCTAGTATCAATAGAAATTATATTCCTGAATTTGAAGATCATATATTAGCAGTTGTTCAAGATGTTGATTCATCTAATTTTTCACTGTTAATTTTCCAAAATTTAAGAGATTGTGGGTTATTATCATCATTTATTGCAAAAAAGATTTCATCTGTCACAATTAATGGAGCTAAAACAATGTCTAAACAATTTGAGTTACCAGATAATTTAGTTAAAATATTTACTCTTGAAAAGATAGAGTCTAAGAACCTTACTTTAAACTTATATGCTTCTAAACCATTGTCTAAAGATTTACTGATGTTTATTAAAGTTTATGAAATATTTTGTCTTTTGGATAGATTAGGATTTGATTTTACAAATACATCAGAAGAAAAGTATACAAAATTTAGAGTTCCTAGAAATTTTATTGAAACAAGAAGCCTTTTTACATTTTTACGTAATGATCCTAAGTTTCAAAACATTATATTAAGATTCTTGACTGAAAAATTACATTCAAATGATCCATTTATTAATTATATTAACTATATTTTATTTGGTAGTTCTGATATATTCCAATATCAAGATTATTCAATTTTAACCGTCCAAACAAATACATTGTTCATTGAAGAAAATTTTAAAGAATTATATAAATATAATGAAAACTCATTTTCTGAAATTCAAGAATTAGTTCTGATTAGTTCTGATTCTGATTTTATAAAAGGTGCCTTCCTATTATTGAAATCACACGTAAATTTAGATGTTATTAACAGTGGTAATAACAAAGGTCCAGTTTTCTCAAGTTTTGTTTTTACAGATGAACAATTGAAAGCAACAGCAATGGATTCATCTATAATTAACCAACAAACTGGTGTTATTATGGACCAAGTGAAGTTAAATCATAATATGACAAAACAGTCAAACAATAGACAAGAATTGATTAGTGCAAAGGAGGAAGAAAAGAATACTAATGTATTGATGAACAATTCTTCAAATGGTGAATCTGATACACAACAATCACATCATCATAACACAATAAATGAATTCTATCAATCACCAAGTGGTGAAAATATTGAAAATGGGTTAGAGAATGAAGTTTGGAATAGCTATAATGTGAGTAACAATGATGATAAAGGATACCATAATGGTACTGATAACAAAACAGGATTAACCATCTATGCACCACCAACCATTGAAAATGAGTTTACTTTTGATAACACCAATATAATAAGTCCTATTGAGTCCTCACTATATTCAGGGAATTCAGCTGATTTAAATGATCTTTTAATGGAGTTCAAAATTTAGGTGATATACCAGGACATGGACTTCAAATTTTTGACTGATATAAGACAAAATAATCATAAAACTTCTCTTTTGATTTATATGAACTTCATTATATAGAATGTAATCATCTTTATATCTAATTGCTTTTGTAGATGATTTTTACAGTTTCTCGAGTTTTTATTTTTTTGGCGTTTTTTTTCTTCACCAAAAAATAAAAAATGAAAACAAAACAAAACAACCTCCAAAAAGTAGAGAACACTGCTAACCAATTATTGAGTATCATTCTAAACATCAACTGTCCTTAGAAGAACGATAAAGTATATACATTGATACTTTGGAAATGACTGAAGAGAAGTCTGTTCAACCACAAAAGAAACTGAAACTTTATGATGGTTCACAAGTTGAAGTTATAGATTTGGATGAGGAAGATGATTTGAATCATCCAGAACCAGTTAGAACAGCTGGCAAAGTGAAGATTGAGAAACAATCTCCTAACAAAAAGATTAATAAGGATTCTACTGTTAATGCTGTTAATAATGTTCAAGCTTCACCAATTAAAAATACACAAAAAGATATTATGACAAAACTGATGAATTCATCTTCAAAACAACCTCCATCCAATGAAGTTAATACACCATCCAGTGCTGTAGAGGTAATTGCTTCTGATGATGACTTTGATAAGTTTGCTACTACAACACCAACACCACAAACTAATGGACACACTCAAAGTCAACTTCCAAATAATAACCAAATACAAACAGAAGAACATAGAAATGATGAAGGAATACCAATACCCCAGAGTGATCAAGCTGATAAAGCTCAAAATTTTGATAAACATGTTAATAATAATAATCAACAGCAAAAAGTTATACCAAATGAAAATCAAATTAATGGTATGAATGATTTTGAAGAACCTCGTATAATGTCAACTAGAATCCTAGAACATTATTTAAAACATATTTTATCTAAGAAACAAATATCTACATTATCTGATTTTATAGATGATGATGAATTAAACCAAATGATTATGGCAATGGATTATGATCCATTTTTCCATGATATTAATGAATTCAGATCATTTTTAAAGAATACTACATTGCATTATAAATTAGAATTGAAGAAAATGATAAAGAAACATAAAGGTAATTTTGGTTTTCAAATAGCATCAACTCAAGCTTTAGAAATTTTAGTTGTATTTATTGAATTTATTGATGCTGATTTTAACACAGAAAGAAGATTATTTCATTTCCAAAGATTTGATTTTGGTCATGGTAGAATTGATGATTTTTATGAATCCAATAGATCCAATATATCGATTTCAATTTCCAATTTAATTAATGAACCACAAATCAGAGATAGATTAAAATATATTGTTTGCTTACCAAATTGTTATGAAGTAGTAAAAGGTTCAATCCCAGAAGATATGACTGAAATTCCAGTTTTCAATTCATTATCTTATTGGTTAGATATTTCAATTAGTCCAATTCTTGAACTTTTAGATCATAGAGGATTATTAACAGAAATGAGAGATTTAATTTTTGATCTAACATCAACAAACGTATCAAGGAATAGAACAAAAAGACTGAAATTCTTCTTATTAGTGAATCAATTTTCTCAATGTGATGCTAATGAATTAGAAAATACTATTGAATCATTAGCAAAAATAATGAGGTCTTATCAATTAAAGGATACTTTAGAATTTGTTAAATTTGGATTAAGACATGAACATATATTAACACATTATCTAATAGAGTTTAGTCAGAGATTTGGATCAATGGTCCACCCAGAAGAAGTCTCTAGGGAAGTTATAAAGGAGGCATTCAAAGATCTTGAAATAACCTTTGATATAATAGAAAGATTAACATCTTTATCTGAATCTTTAAATGATCTTCAAGTTAGTTGTTCTTTAGAGAAATTACAAGAATTAATTGGAATTGTTAATGACGTTTCTGAATATATAAGAGATACAACAGGTGAACCTGCTAATGAACAAGCTCTTGTTGAATTTGATGGAACTAAAAGTGCACCAAAGTTAAGTTTAGAGACAACCAATCCTAAATTACTATATGATTTTACTGAAATTTATAATAGAGTCATGTCATTTTTAGAAGATGATAGTATAAAGGAATCATTTATTGCAACATATTTAGATCCAAGGTATCAAATGAACTATATCATAAAGAATTTTGAGAATGGTGATAGTGAAATAATGAAAGTTGTTGGTGAAAAATTTGTTTCAAGATATGGAACACCAAGTAGATCCAAGAAGCCTTTTATACCAGAGAAATTTTTAAGAGCCTTTTCTGATAACATCTGTACAGTATCAGATGACTTTGATTCAGTGAAATATTATTGGAAAGGTATGAAGTTAAATGAATTAGTAACTGCTGCACAAGATTATTTAACCGTTCCTGCTACAACTTCTGTTTCCAAAGAGTATATGAAGTATGCTACACAACATATGCTTCTACTTGATTCCGATGCTGAGTGTCTTCTATACTTAAAATTCCAACTAGATAATAGTTTATTATTAGATTAATGTGTTAGAATATACATGAATAATTAAATTAGCGAGTAAAGTTGCTTATACAAGGTGTAAGGATGTTCTATTTTCCTCGTCTAAAAAGCGACACCAAAAAGTTACGAAAAAAAAAAAAACTTCCAACAGACAGACGCTGTACCTAAAACAACAAACACGATAAAATCACAATTCTGAAACGATCTCTCATACATTATTTTCATACTGAAAGACATTCTAACTAGAGTATAATCTCTTTAAATATTGTATGAAATGAGTAACCAGGCAATATCTAATAGTGAATACACTGTAAGTGACACGTTTTGCTGTCTTTTTTTTGATAGTAATCAATATTTGATTTGTTCTATTTGAAATTTTTAATACTAACTAAATAATGGTTTATTAGAACATCACAACTGAGTTAATGGTTCTCAGAGTTGCAGAGTTAAAGATTATTGCCAAAAACCTTTCTATGAATACTACAGGAAGAAAGGCTGATTTACAAGATAGACTACTA
Organism: Ruyongia namnaoensis; assembly: GCA_030563805.1. Lineage (NCBI taxonomy): Eukaryota > Fungi > Ascomycota > Saccharomycetes > Phaffomycetales > Wickerhamomycetaceae > Ruyongia > Ruyongia namnaoensis. The sequence continues at coordinate 92,595 of JAJMKA010000010.1, forward strand.
AGGTATTTAGAACAAGGTAAAACAGTTAATGATATACCCAAAATTAGAGCAATTGGTGAATTAGTAGCAAGAGTATCTAGAGGGCATTCACTTCCATCATATGAACAGCTGTATCATTTTCATTTAGATCAAGTAGGTGGTCATCAAAATGGTACAAAAGGTCAAACAAATACTAATGCAAGACGTCCTTGGTTATTCTTTAGAGAAAATCCTTTCTATGTTTTTAAGAAGCTTGTATCACAAAATGCAGGTATGTGTTATAAAGCACCTGATGGAAGAGGTTCTGGTCGGATCAATTTTACTTTAAATGAAGCTGATACAAACCTGTTGAAATCAAATGAAAACATAAGTTTAATGTTATTATGTGGTAGATATGATCCTTCATCACCAAATTCAGGAAAAGATGCATTATTAGAATTTCCTTCTCCAATTGAAATACATTTTAATGGTGTTCAAATTAAGGATAATGTCAAAGGTATTAAGAATAAACCAGGTACTGCAAAACCAGCAAATCTTACAAATTATATTAGATCAGCAAATGGTTTAAATAATTTAGAAGTAGTTTATGCATTTACCAAATCAGATTATTTATTATTTTGTTATATTGTTGAAAAAAGACCACCAGAAAGAGTTTTACAAAGAATTTTAGAAAATATTCATATTCCAAAGGAATCAACATTAGAAGATTTCCGTGATAGCAAAGATAATGAAGATGATATTCAAGAAATGTCTACAAGGTTAAGTTTAAAATGTCCAATTGGTTTTACAAGAATAAAATACCCTGTAAAGAGTATCAAATGTAAACATGTATCTTGTTTTGATGCACTTTCATTTTTATATTTACAAGAAATGTCCTCTACATGGGTTTGTCCATTATGTAATATACCTGTTACTGTGAAAGAATTAACAATTTCAGATTATGTTTATGATATTTTACAATCAACACCACAATCATGTGAACAAGTTGAAATTGAGTTAGATGGTACATGGAAACCAGTTATAGAAGAAGAAGTACCGGATAGTGAAGAGGAACAAGATAAACCTGAAGTCATTGAAGATCTTGATTCTCCAAGTGAATCACAATCTAATAATTCAAAATCACAACCAAAATCAAAAGAACCTGAAATAATTAGTCTTGATAGTGATGATGAAGATTATGAACTTGTTATCCAACCTCCAACAAAGAAAAGAACTTCTGCTGCTGTGTCAACACAGTCTCCCATAGACTCACACCCACACACTGAAACATCTTCAAATGCACAAATAGCAAACCCACCACCACCACCATATCAACAGCAACAACATGCACCACCTCAACAGCAACCAGAAGATCAACAACAGCAACAACAGCAACAGCAGCAACAGCAGCAACAACAACAGCAACCACCACCACAAAGTCAACTTCAACCTCATGCACAACAACCTTCACAACAACCACAGGCACATATACAACAGCAACATCCTAATTATCAGCATATGATGCCAATGCAACAACAAATTCCTCATGTTGGTCCACAATATCAACACCAACAACAATTCAACCAAATTCAACAACAGCACATGCAAATGAATCAACCACATATGCAACAAGGTCAATTTTTTACACCTCCAAATGTAATAGGAATGTACCCAGTTCCAGTTCCAGTTTCAGGTCCTGGTCCAGGTCCATTTCAACCAGTTTATCCACAACCTTCACCTGAGCTTCAAGCTTATAATATCATAAATTATGATCAAGTATTAGCACATAGAAATAACATTTCTCATTACCAAAATCATCAATTTTTACAGCAACAAGCACAACAAAAAGCTCAGCAACAAAACCTTTTGAGACTACAAAATCTTCAACAAGCAAGGGCTGAATCATTACCTAATCAAGCAACACCTCCACAATCAAAACCATCATCTAATCCATCTCCAACTATTACAAATGCTTCAAGTTTAAGCAGTGTATCTACTAATATTCCTATTGTTAAACCACTTATACAACCCACACCAACTCAATCTACTACACAAACTACCACTACTACATCATCAACTGAAAATATAGCTCCATCAACAACTGTACCAAAACCATCAATTCAAACCCCTCCACTTACTAATACAGCATTAACTCCAGCACCAGAACCAGAACAAATACAGTCATCTGTTTCACCTGCCATCAATATTAATGAAGCAGAACCAAAGACTTCAAAAACTGTCACAGAAGCTTCTGAGAAATCTAAGCAAGATAATAATAATAATAACAATAAAGCTACTGAATTAAACAATGGTACTGCTGTTGAAGCAACTGATGAGCCAGTAGATGAACCTGATGAAGCTTCACTTGGATCTTCTCAACCAAAGTCATTTGATAATTACATGCAATTAGGTATAGATATAGAAAATGATCTTGCAGATTTACAAAAGATTAGAGAAGAAGCTCGAAGTATTTCAAGAAGAATTAAAGAAGCACCAGCGGTTCCTGATCATCAAAAATTTATTGAACATACTTCATTTCCATCATTAGCATATAGAGATGCTGATAATCAAGAAACAACAAAATCAAATTCTTCAACATCAAGTGAATCTTCAAAGAATAATAATTCAACTCCTTCAGTACAAACTTCTACTTCTACTTCTTCTACTCCAATTGTTCCAACCTCTTATAACAAAGTTGATACCACTTCACAAACAAGTACTAAAACTTCAACTTCAAATACAAGTCCACCAATTAGAAACATCACAATACCAGCAATTTCAACAGCTATGCAACAAATTTTAGGTAAACCTACTAATATTGTTTCTAAACCTCCAGAATTTCCATTTAGTAGAAGACGTACATCATCAAATTCAGAAAATATGTCAGCTACAAGTGATCAACATAAATTAAATGAAAAACTTCAAGATTATACTAAAAAGATTGGTATTGTACCAGGTAGAAGTAATTCAACTAATAGTAGAGCAAATAATACTGAAGCAATGAATCAAATAAATATGTTACAAAGAAGTATATCTAATAGAAGTGTTAGTAATTCAAGTCAAGATGGGAATACTACTACTCCTTCAATTGAGTCATTAAATTTTAAGAAGAATACATTATTATCTAATAATACACCTTTATCACCAAATCAAGGAGATAAACATTTTTCACCAACTAGATTTGCACCTACATCACCTAAACAGTTAAAGAGTGGATTACTTGGGATTTCATTGGATGCATCTACATTAAAAGATCCAAGTTCTAAAGAGGGAAGATCAAAAGTTTCATCTATTTTTATTCCTTCAAAGAGACATTATGATCCAAGAAAGAGACAAGCTAGTTCAAATTCTAATGATACTACACAAGTGAAGAAGGCTAATATCATTGCACCATTTACAGTTCAAGTTACACCAGCTAAAGATTCTACACCTAGTGATGATATAGATAACATGCCATTAGCTAGTAGAAGATGATTTTTTTTATAGAGTATTT
>JAJMKA010000010.1:96145-117317 GCA_030563805.1 Ruyongia namnaoensis
CTATTTTTTTTTTTTTTTTTTTTTGTTTAGTTTACAAACTGAAAAATTAGCTAAATTTAATATCTATTTATAAATTATCTTTCAAGACTTTTGTTTAAGTATAAATTTGATTTGAATTCTCATTATTTGATAAATAGTTTGACACATTACTTCTAAACTATCAACACATCTTTCAGCATGTCTCTTTTGAGAAAGATTTCAATAAATAAAAAGAAGTTATCAAAACCCTCGTCTGCGGGATCTACATCAAGTTCAACTACAACCAACAATGATTCTATAAACTCAAACTCAACTAATACTAATTTACCTTCAAAGATCACACGAGAAAAACTAACCGTTCCAAATAATAATAATACTTTAAAACCAATAATTAAAGAATCTTCATCATCAACAAAAGTTTCGGTTGATTCGACAAAGATGTCTAGAAATAATTCAAAGAAAAGTGTTAAAATAATTGATCCAATTATGAATGATAATACAAATTCAAATAATAATGATGCTAATGAAAACAATAATGTTCTATTACCTGATATATCAAGAAATCCACCACAAGAAATAGCTTTTACATCAGCTTGTTTAGGTATTTTATTTGGATTTTCTTTTGGTTTAATGTGGGTTTGTCGTTTAAAATCTGTAATGATTTATGCAATGTCATTATCAATATTTCATTTCTTAGAATATTATATTACAGCTAGTTTTAATCCTAAAAAAGTTCATAAAGAATCATTTTTAATTAATAATGGTTCTTCATATGCTTTAGCTCATGTTATTGCATTTTTTGAAGTATTTATTGAAGCTTATTTATTCCCAGAATTTAAATATGGACATAAATATATTAAATTTATTGGATTTTTATTAATAGTTATTGGTCAAACTGTTAGAAGTTTAGCAATGATTACAGCTGGTAAATCTTTTAGTCATTTAATAGTTACAAAACATGAAAAGGAACATGAATTAGTAACAAGTGGTATTTATTCAATTTCAAGACATCCAAGTTATGCAGGTTTTTATTGGTGGGCTATTGGAACTCAATTATTAATTTTAAATCCAATTTCTTTATTAGGTTTTATTAGAGTACTTTGGGTATTCTTTGATGATAGAATTACTTATGAAGAAACATTTTTAGAACGTTTCTTTGGTCAATATTATATTGATTATAAAAGAAGAACTCCTGTCTATATTCCTTTCATTAACTAAACTATATTTATTGATTTTTTTATTGTATTGATTTTTTGGTTTACTTCAATCTTCTTGTTTAAATTTAAATAAATGCATTTCCATAATTACTTATTACTTATAGTTGTTGCTGGTGATGATGATCAAGAGCAACTTTGAAATTTACCCTATGGGTCTACTTACACGAAATTTCTCCTTGTAATTTTACACAATTGAACAGTTTTAAAGCCAGTATAGTATATAAAACACAATACATAACCCCAAAACCATTCAAAACCACCACCATCCTCTACAAAAGCAACAAACTATACCCTACTTTGTTAACTATAGTCTGTTAATCAATTTTAACTATTTCATTAACACCAAAAAACAAAAACAAAAAAAAAACGCCAAATTTTTGAAAACGCGTAGTTAAAAAAATTTAAATAATAACATTACAAATCTTAAGAAAACAGCTATTAGCAAACAAAAAATCAAATAACAAATACATTCATTCAATACATCTTACCTAATACCTATTTATTAAATAAAATATCTCTATAGAAATGTCACAAAAACGTGAACTATGCTCAATAGATGCATGCAACGCGTCTGATAACAAGAAGGCAAAAGTAGATATTGAATATATTGATGAGGATACACCAAATGGTACTCATGAACATTTAAAGAGAGATGCTCATTCATTACCTGTTTCATTATTAAATAACAAGAATGGTGAAGATCATATCCATCAAAGTCAACCATATAATGCTAAAAATTCAAAAGCTATTGTTGAACCATCAAGATTTGAAAAGGAATTATTAGAAATGTCAAAAGATGTTGCAATTAAAAATTTAACTCAAGATGATCAAGTTTGGGATAGACCTAATCTACCAAAAGAATTTGCTACTGGTGAAAGAGATATTATTTTCCAACAATTAGATGCAGAAGAAGCTTTAACTGATGGTTCATCAGCTGTTAGATTTTTTGGTGTTACAGAAGAAGGTTATTCAGTTCATTGTAATGTAACAGGTTTTTTACATTATTTTTATGTTCCAGCATTCTCTTTTAGACCTGAAGATTTAACAAAATTTACATTATATTTACAAACTTTAGTACCAGGTGTTCATTCAATTGAATTAACTCAAAAGGAATCAATTTGGGGGTATCAAGGTAGTGAATTAAAACAATATATGAAAGTTGTTGGTAAAAATGCTAAAGATATACCCAAAATTAGAGCTGCTTTTGAAAAAGGACATGTTAATTATAATGGTCAATTTTCTTCAGGTGGTGATGGTACAATGACTTATGATAATATTCAATATTTATTAAGATTAATGATTGATTGTAAAATTACTGGTATGAGTTGGATTACTTTACCAAAAGGTAAATATTCAATTGTTAAACAAAATGATTTAATTTCAAGATGTCAACTTGAAGTTGAAATTGATTATAAATATTTAATTTCTCATCCTGCTGAAGGTGAATGGCAAAAACTTGCTCCATTAAGAGTTTTATCATTTGATATTGAATGTGCAGGTAGAAAAGGTATTTTCCCTGAAGCTGAACATGATGCAGTTATTCAAATTGCTAATGTTGTTTCAAGACAAGGTGAGGATAGACCATTTGTTAGAAATGTTTTTACAGTTAATACTTGTTCAGCAATTACTGGTTCTGAAATTTTTGAACATGAAAGAGAAGAAGATATGTTAATTGCTTGGAAAGATTTTATTAATAAAGTTGATCCAGATGTTATTATTGGTTATAATACAACAAATTTTGATTTCCCATATTTATTAGATCGTGCAAATGCATTAGGTTTAAAAGATTTCCCATATTTTGGTAGAATGAAATATATTAAACAAGAAGCAAAAGATTCTGTTTTTAGTTCAAAAGCTTATGGTACAAGAGAATCTAAAAATATTAATATTGATGGTAGAATGCAATTAGATTTATTACAATTTATTCAAAGAGAATATAAATTAAGAACTTATACACTTAATTCAGTGTCTGCACATTTTTTAAATGAACAAAAAGAAGAAGTTCAACATTCAATTATTACAGAATTACAAAATGGTACAAGTGAAACAAGAAGAAGATTAGCAGTTTATTGTTTAAAAGATGCTTATTTACCACTTCGATTATTAGAAAAATTAATGTGTCTTGTTAATTATACAGAGATGGCAAGAGTTACAGGTGTTCCATTTTCATTTTTATTAACAAGAGGTCAACAAATTAAAGTTATTTCACAATTATATAGAAAATGTATTGAGATTAATGTTGTTGTACCAAATTTACAACAAAATGGTAGTTCAGATGTTCAATATGAAGGTGCAACAGTTATTGAACCAAAGAGAGGTTATTATGATGTTCCAATTACAACATTAGATTTCAATTCTTTATATCCAAGTATTATGATGGCACATAATTTATGTTATACAACATTATTAAATAAGGCAACAATTGATAGATTAAATCTTGTTAAAGATGTTGATTATGTTCAAACACCATCAGGAGATTTATTTGTTAAACAAACAAAGAGAAAGGGAATATTACCAATAATTTTAGAAGAATTATTATCAGCAAGAAAAAAGGCAAAACAAGATTTAAAAAAGGAAACAGATCCATTTAAGAAAGATGTTTTAAATGGTAGACAATTAGCTTTAAAGATTAGTGCTAATTCAGTTTATGGTTTTACAGGTGCAACAATTGGTAAATTACCATGTTTAGCAATTTCAGCATCAACAACAGCATTTGGTAGAGAAATGATTGAAAAGACAAAACAACAAGTTCAAATGAAATATAGTATAGCAAATGGATATGAATTTGATTCTGAAGTTATTTATGGTGATACAGATTCTGTTATGGTTAAATTTGGACATGAAGATCTAGAAACATGTATGAAATTAGGTGAAGAAGCAGCAGAATTTATTACAGAACAATTTGAAAGACCAATTAGAATTGAATTTGAAAAATGTTATTTCCCATATTTATTAATTAATAAAAAGAGATATGCTGGACTTTATTGGACAAATCCAAAAAAATTTGATAAAATGGATACAAAAGGTATTGAAACAGTTAGAAGAGATAATTGTAGATTAGTTCAAAATGTTGTTACAAAAGTTTTAGAATTATTATTAGAGAAACGTAATGTTCCAGCAGCTGAAAAATATGTTAAACAAACAATTGCAGATTTATTACAAAATAGAGTTGATATGCAACAATTAGTTATTACAAAGGCATTATCAAGACAAGATTATGCAAATAAACAACCACATGTTGAATTAGCTGATAGAATGAGAAAGAGAGATGCAGGTTCAGCACCAACAATTGGTGATCGTGTTGCTTATGTTATTATTAAGACAGCTGGTAACAAGAGTTATGAAAAATCTGAAGATCCATTATGGGTATTAGAACATTCATTACCAATTGATACAAAATATTATTTAGAGAATCAATTATCAAAACCATTAACAAGAATTTTTGAACCTATTTTAGGAGAGAAAAGAGCAAGAGAATTATTAACAGGATCACATACAAGAACAGTTACAATGACATCAGCTAGTGGTTCAATGGGAGGATTAATGAAATTTGTTAAAAAAGTTGAAACTTGTAAAGGATGTAAAAATCCATTACCAAAGAATAATCATGGAGCATTATGTGATAATTGTAAACCAAAAGCTGGTCAATTATATAGTGAAGCATTAGCCAATATGAATGCATTAGAAGTTAAATTTGCAAGATTATGGACACAATGTCAAAGATGTCAAGGTTCATTACATCAAGATGTTTTATGTTCTAATAAAGATTGTCCAATTTTCTATATGAGAACTAAGGCAAAGAAAGATGTTGTTCATCAATCCAATGAATTACAGAAATGGAATGATACTATTTGGTAGTTATATTATTGTATAACAATGTACTTATTTATTTATTCTTATTTATAATAATAGTTATTGTACTTCTCTTATTATTACTAATATCTGGGAAGCCGGTACCGGGCCGCTTTATCTGTCATTTAAAAGAATTCCGGCCGAAAATTTTAAGAAAACGGCAAAAAAATCTGGGGTAAAATTTTTTGAGAATCCGAAAGCCCATAGAAAAAAATTTAGAGAAGTAGTAAAAATTGTTAAATAGTTGTGTGATTTTAGTTTGAGTGAGTCAGTTTAGGAGGTGTTGATTGGATGGTTTGTGTAGTTGTGTGGGATGTATTTTCACCTGAATTGTAGTAAATTGTATTGTAGTTAACCTCTATTATTTCAACAAAGATCGGTATCAAAAAGAAAAGTGGCACAATTTGTATGGAGGTTGAGTCAATCCTGTAGGGTTTGATATTGTGAAATGTGGGACAGTTAGTGGTAATTAGTAGTAAATGTATAGATCAAATTAGATCAATGTATACCTCTGAACTCAATAAACACAACCATCTAATCAATTCTTCCATATCTACACTACAACACTGTCAAATCCACACTTCAAATATCAACAGAACCATTACCCGTCCCTTCAATGAAACTCTTTTTGGTAATTTTTTTTTTTTCTGCACAAAAATTTTTCAGCTAAAAAAAAAAAAAAAAAAAAAAACTGAAAAAAAAAATTTTTGTAGCTGAAAAAAAAAAATTGAATGATTCATCTTTAAAATTTATTCATCAACAATTTTTTTTAATTTATAAAGTTTTTCACTTTTCTATAATTTTTTACTTTCATTTTTTTGAATTAGTTTATTAGAATCACTTTTCTAGCTTTTTTAACATCAAAAAGAAACAACACTTTATACTTAGAACTCATCTTTAATATCTTGTGTTATTTATTTTTATTTTAATTGAAACAACCACAAAATAAATCAAATATTAAAAATTTAAAAGAAAAGAAAAAAGAGGTATAATGCTTTCTTCAACTACAAAGACAACAACTTGTCGTCGTTCAATCAATCAAATAGCGAAAGCTTCTTCAAGATATGCTAAACAATTTAATCGTTTAAGTTCTTCTGCTACAAGACCAAAACCTGCTCCAAGTTTTGCAAAATCTTCAACTAATGAACAAACTGGTAATGTCTCTCCAATAAATAGAAAAACTGGTGAAGATTTAGATGATTCATTTGTAGGTTTAACTGGTGGTCAAATCTTTCATGAAATGATGAGAAGACACTCTGTTGATACCGTTTTTGGTTATCCAGGTGGTGCTATTTTACCAGTTTATGATGCCATTTATAACTCACCTCATTTTAAATTCGTTTTACCAAGACATGAACAAGGTGCTGGTCATATGGCTGAAGGATATGCTAGAGCTTCAGGTAAACCAGGTGTTGTTTTAGTTACTTCAGGTCCAGCTGCTACTAATGTTGTTACTCCAATGGCTGATGCTTTAGCTGATGGTATTCCATTAATTGTCTTTACTGGTCAAGTTGCTACAAGTGCTATTGGTACTGATGCTTTCCAAGAAGCTGATGTTGTTGGTATCTCAAGATCTTGTACTAAATGGAATGTTATGGTTAAAGATATTGCTGAATTACCAAGACGTATAAATGAAGCTTTTGAAATTGCAACAAGTGGTAGACCAGGTCCAGTTTTAGTTGATTTACCAAAAGATGTTACTGCCGCCATTTTAAGAGATGCTATTCCAATTAAAACAACTATTCCATCAAATACTTTACAAGAAATTACAAAAGCTGCTACAACTGAATTTACTTTACACGCTATAAAGAGAGCTGCTGATTTATTAAATAAAGCTAAAAAACCAATCTTATACGTTGGTAATGGTATAATGAATAATGAAGATGGTCCAAAATTATTAAAAGAATTAGCTGATAAAGCTCAAATCCCAGTTACTACAACTTTACAAGGTTTAGGTGCCTTTGATCAAGAAGATTCAAAATCTGTTGATATGTTAGGTATGCATGGTTCAGCTTTTGCTAATTTAGCTATGCAAAATGCTGATTTAATTATTGCTCTTGGTGCTAGATTTGATGATCGTGTTACTGGTAATATAAAGAAATTTGCTCCAGCTGCTAAAAAGGCTGCTGAAGAACGTCGTGGTGGTATTATACATTTTGAAATTTCACCAAAGAATATAAATAAAGTTGTTGAAGCAACTGAAGCCATTGAAGGTGATGTTACAACAAATTTAAAATCTTTTATTCCATTAGTTTCAGAAGTTGCTTCAAGACCATCATGGTTTGATCAAATAAAGAAATGGAAACATAAATATCCATATGATTATCAAAAAGAAACTCCAAATTCAAAAATTAAACCACAAACTGTTATAAGTGAATTATCAAAATTATGTAATGCTAGTGGTAAAGAAACCATTGTTACTACTGGTGTTGGTCAACATCAAATGTGGGCTGCTCAACATTGGACTTGGAAAACTCCAAGAACATTTATTACCTCTGGTGGTTTAGGTACTATGGGTTTCGGTTTACCAGCTGCTATTGGTGCTCAAGTTGCTAAACCAGATGCTCATGTTATTGATATCGATGGTGATGCCTCATTCAACATGACTTTAATGGAAATGTCTTCAGCTGTTCAAGCCGGTGCCCCAGTTAAAGTTGTTGTTTTAAATAATGAAGAACAAGGTATGGTTACACAATGGCAATCATTATTCTATGAACATCGTTATTCTCATACTCATCAAACTAATCCAGATTTCATGAAATTAGCTGAAGCTATGGGTTGGGAAGGTATTAGAATTGAACAACAAGGTGATTTAAAACAAGGTTTACAACAATTCTTAGATGCTAAAAAACCAGTTTTATTAGAAGTTATTGTTGAAAAGAAAGTTCCAGTCTTACCAATGGTGCCAGCTGGTAAAGGTTTAGATGAATTCATTGCCTTTGATGCTTCAGTTGAAAAAGAACAAAATGAATTACGTCACAAACGTACTCAAGGTAAACATTAAAACAAATAGAATTAATAATTAATCATCAAAAATTATAAAATAAAAATAATAATAAAATAAAATCAAAAAAATTAAAATTAATATTATTGAGAAAACTTTTAAAATATAGATTGTTTTTCTAAGTTCCAATTCTAATGTCTTATTATGTTCACCTTTAGATTCATTCTAACCTTTTTTTCCTCTTGCTTTTGTTCATTTTCTTCGTCATTTTATTCATTTATTCTTTCTGCTTTTTTTTTATAATTACTTTTGTTTTTCTATGTTTTGTTTTTTGATATCATCATCTGTTATCAATCAACTTAACTATCTTGTCATTTTTTTCCCACACTTGTACATTAAAGTTTAATCATAAAAAATGTTTATGTTATATTTATTTGAAGCAAATTATAAAAAAAAGTTTTAATTTTCATTACAAATTTGTCTAAGAAAAAAGAAAACACTGAAGATTTCAAATATTAGAAATATTCAAAAAATACATATTATTTAGGGTCTGTTATGAATCATTTTTTTGTAAAACTTATAAATTCAAATAAATTCAAATATTCAAATTCTTTCAAAAATTTTCTGGTCGAAGTTTTTTTTTTTTTTTTTTTTTTTGCAGGAAAAAATAAGAGAAAACAAACAAACGAAAATGTTCAATTCATAATCAAATATTTAATATCAAGAGTTATTATTTACAGAGGATAAAGATTCTTTCAGTCATTTAATTTGAATACAGATACAATGAGTAATCGTATGTATTAATTAGTTGTCAAATATGGAGATGATATCTTTTGTTTGATATCTTTTTCGTTATTTAGTAATTGCCATGCATAATCATAACAGTTTGAACTAACATTACATTCTTTCTGATTTTAAATAGGAAGACCTAATGGTAATGACGATAAGGTAAAAGAGGATCGTTCTCGTCCAAATAGAGGACCTCCTTCAAATTCTTCACATTCTTCAAACCCATCATATCAAAGAGATGGTTTCCATAAATCAAGTTATCGTGGTGGTGGAAATGGTTATTCAAGACAAAGAGATAATTATGGAGGAGGATATCGTTCAAATAATAATAGACAATACGATAATTCAAGATCAAATTATAGAGGAAGAGATTCATCATACTCATCTTCATCATCATATCAATATAATCGTAATAATGAAAAATCTTCAAGATTAGAAGACAGAATTGGTTATAATAAGACCAAAAATTCAAATTATTCACAAACAAATAGCAATTCAACACCTATAGGGCAAAATAAATCAAACACAGATAACAAAATCAACAAGGATGATAAAGCTTCAACAGATTCAAAACAAAAGACAAATATAGACACAAATAATGATAAGGAAGTACGAACAACTAATAACAACGATGATTCAACAACAAAAACTTCAACTACAACAACCACATCAAAGCCAAAAACTGAATTTGATCTGTCAAAGGCACCAAAAGGTCCAAGAGGAATGTCATTTAAAATACCTCCGGCTGATAAGAATAAAGATAGATTTTCAAGAACTAGAACTTATATACCATCAAAATATTCAAATTCAAACTCAAATTTTAATTCTAAATCTAATTCCAATTCAAATCAAAGTATATCAAGACCAGTGGTGAAAGCTATTGTCAAACCGAAAAAAGAAAGAGATATATCATTTTTAAAAGCAACAAGATCTTCAACAGTGTATGAAAGAGTAGTACAAGTTGGTGAAGGTACTTATGGTAAAGTTTATAAAGCTAAAAATATTGTTACAAATGAATTTGTTGCTTTAAAAAGATTAAGAATGGAATCTGAAAAAGAAGGTTTCCCAATTACTTCAATGCGTGAAATTAGATTACTTCAAACTTTAGATCATCCAAATATTGTTTCATTTTTAGAAATGATGGTGGAGAATAAACAAATTTATATGGTTTTTGATTATGCTGATAATGATTTAACTGGTATATTAGCAAATCCTGAAATTAAATTATCACCATCTAATTGTAAATTCTTATTCAGACAATTATTAGATGGTATTCAATATTTACATTCAAAAAGAATAATTCATAGAGATATTAAAGGTTCAAATTTATTAATTGATAAACATGGTACTTTAAAAGTTACAGATTTTGGGTTAGCAAGAAGAATGAAATCTATTAAACATACAGAATCTCCAGATTATACAAATAGAGTAATAACATTATGGTATAGACCACCAGAATTATTATTAGGTACAACAGATTATGGAAGAGAAGTTGATATATGGGGATTAGGTTGTCTTTTAGTAGAATTATTTACAAAGAGAGCTATTTTCCAAGCCGTTGATGAAATTCAACAATTACATGTTATATTCGAAGTAATGGGAACTCCAAGTATTGAACAATGGCCATCTTTATATGAATTACCTTGGTATGATATGTTAAAACCAAATGAATATCATGAACCATTATTTCAATCAAGATATGGTTCTATTCTTTCATCACAATGTTTTGATTTAGCATTGAAATTATTGGAATATGATCCTGCTAAAAGAATTACAGCCACAGAAGCATTACAACATGAATATTTTAATGAACTTCCAGAAGCTGAACCATTACCTGCTGATGCATTAAAGATGGAGTGGCATGAATTTGAAGCAAAGAAAAAGAGAAGAAGGGAAAAAGAAGAAAGAAAGAGAGAAGAATTGAAAAGAAGCAAATTAAGCAGTTCAGTTGAACCATCTGATTCAATGATTGCACCATCTAGTATTCAAAGTTTAGGTGATAGAACTAATAAGCATGATGATTCTAGTTTGGAACCACCAAGAAATCAAACTTAGCATAATTATATAGTTAATGGTTTTCTATATAACATTTTTTTTGAAAAAACACACAAAAACACTCCAAAAATAGTATTATAATAATTCAAGTTAGTTTTAGCATTTTCTTTTAATAATAATATTTATTTAATGATGATTTTAGTTTATCTACTGTAGAAAAAAAAAAATTATAACAATGATTTAAAAAGTAATTGAGATTAAAAAAGGTTTAAACAAGATTGATCGTATAATAGCTAAACACTCATAATTCATTTAATAAATAATAATAATTCTGATGAGTAGAAAAGAAAATATAACACTGAAAACACCAAACCAAACAAAGTAATTTATTTTATTTTTCTTAATTGTGTAATCAGGAAAGAAATAAAGATGATAATAAAAAAATATAACTATGATACATATTCATTATGATGGCAAGAAAAACAAACAAATAGTAAATGAATCAATAAAGTAAAATCAAAAAGGTACAAATGTTGTTTTTCTGTTTTTTTATATTAAAAATTGTGCGATTGAAATAAAGTTTTCATTCATTTTTTTTTGGTTTTTTATAAAATGTGTCTTTTTATGCTCTTAATTCCCATTCAATATCAGCTGGATCCATTGGTAATGTAACCATAGATTGATAATCAACAGGTGGTAAAAATTTACCTTTTGGAAATTTCCATTTTAAGGTTTTGATATATGTGGTTAAAATAGTACCTAATTGGACGTATGCAAATTGTTCACCAATACATCTATGTCTTCCACCACCAAATGGTAAATATGGACTACTAACACCTTTAGAAACAGCACCGAAACCATAATCAACAACATCACCACCATCAGTTGTAGTCTTTGGTGATAAATCCCATCTATGAGGGTTGAAAACCTCTGGTTTTGGGAAATAATGTTCATTAGTCATGGCAAAACCTGGTGAAACTAAAACGTAATGTCCTCTTGGAACAACATATGATGTATTATTAACTGGTAATGGATTTATAACTTTTCTAAAAATTGAATGTAATGGCATATGCATTCTTAATGTTTCTTTAATTGTGTTATTGACTAATGGCATTTCTTGTAACATATCATAAGTAACATCTTCACCTTTAGAAACACTCATAATTTCTTCTAATAATTCATCTTGTAATTTTGGTTGTTCAGCTAAATGTAATAAGAACCAAGCAGAAGTTGAAGCAGAAGTATGTTGACCACCCATTAAAACACCAATTAATAAATTAGCAATTTCTTGATCAGTCATTTTAACACCATCTTTATAAGTTGAATTTTTCATTAAAGAATCAATTAAATCTCTATCTTGGACATCATTATTATTTCTTCTAGTAGCAATTAAATCCATATATGTTGCTGAAATCTTTTGTTGAGCTTGATCTCTTTTCTTATATGATGGTAATGGTAAATTTGGGAAAACAAAGTTAATTGGAGTAAAACCTTTATCTAAATCACTGTATAATTTAGCGAATGAAACATCAAATTTCTTTCTCATTTCATCACCTAATAAAGATCTAGCAGCTGTAAAAATAGTAATTTCTGGTTGAGTTTCCATAACATTTGAAATACCAGTACTCTTTTCACCAAGTTTGAAATTATCTGAAGAATTAAAATAACCTAAAATTTCTTCTCTAATTTTTGGAACATAACTTCTAAAAGCATCTCTAGTTAAAGAACCTTTAACGAATTTCTTTTGTTCCATTAATCTTGAATTTGGACAATCATAGATAACACCTTTACCAAAGACTGGAGTAGTTAAATGTTTGTAAGCATCTTCAGCACTAACATCAGCTAATTTTGAGTTTAAAACGAATTCATGACCTTTTGGACCTAAGTAAACAGTCATAACTTTACCAAGTAAAACAAATGCAAAAACATCACCATACTTCTTTTGACAATCAGAAAAGAATTCATAAGGTTGCATACCATATGGAACAGCAGAACCAAACCATGGGATCCAATAGAAAACAAGAGGAACTCTATCTCTTCTAAGGGAGTATAATAATTGCCATACAATGTTGTAAATAAAAGGAGCAAATAAAACAACAAAGACTCTTTGATAAACTGAAAGAGATAAGAATGAATCATATGCAATCAAGGCATATTCTTGAACAGTATCTATAACAGTTGAACTCATTCTAATATCTAAGTTTAACAGCTCTTTCTTTAATAAAAACACAAAAAAGGAATTTCGTTTAATAAAATATGAAATTCAGGTACAAAAAACTTTTAAACCAAAACTTAATTTGTCAACTTGTTCTTGTAGATAATAATGAATGTGGTAGTATAGATTAGTACTCAACGATCGAAACGTATTGAACACAGACTAACTCTATATTGAAGTTTAAGAAAGATAGCGCTGATAGCTGCTTTTATAATTTTAGTAAAATTTGTATAGTGTTTTGATTTTTTTTTGATTTTTTTCCAAATATAAACGAATCTTTTCAAGTAATAAACGACAGAATAAGTAATTTATAAATTCACGCGTTGTGATGGTCAATAGTTGGTTAAATTTCTAGAAAATTACACTAGATTGAAGTTAAAGATTATTATGTTTAGGTTATAACTTTTATTAATCAATTGGTAAACTTTTAATTGCTGTTAAATCAAGAATAAATATTTATTTGCTAGACAGTTCCTAAAATTACGCTGACACGGTGCTGAAAATTACGCTGCGAAAATGGCAACTTACTAAATGGTACGATCTGATTCGACACGTTAAAAAGAGAGAACTCAACATTTAAATTTATATGGACAAAGAAATCATACGTTTACGGTTGACAATTGTGGATTCATACAGCTAAATCCTAAGCTGATGAGGAGACGATTTTGGTGTCACAAAACATCACACTATCATCACAACTGATGTGTTTAATTTTCTACTTTCTTTTATCAAACGCGATTTTTGGCTCATGATGGTATTGAACAAATTTCACGTGTCAATAACGGCTAAAATTCTGCCAAAATATTTTTGTAGTAAAGAAAAAAAAATAACCGCTGTGAGATGAAAATATCCCTTTTATAATTTTTGCCATCCAAATTTCAATTCAATCCATTTAAAATTCACAACAGTCTTCTGGTTGTTACCATTACCTCATATTTTTGTTGAACAATTGCACAATTATGTGGTTCCTAATCACCTGTGTGCTACTTATCCCCTTTATCCTTCCTTTAGTATCTCCAAATCAAATAGATCAAACCGTTTCCCAAGCTGGTATAACTTTTGAAAGAAGTAAATATAAACCTGAAAATGAAGAGAAAACAGTTGATGAAAAGGAAAGAATTTCTGCTTGTCCATCGTATAAACAGATTGATGTTGGAATTAGTTTAAGTTCTTGTGTAAGATCAATACCTTTGTCTCTAATATTAACAACAACTTCAAGGTTATCCTTTTAGTTCTTTTGATTCTAACATACTCAAATTCAATTTTCTGTTTTATAGTCTGCTGAATTCTTTGAATGCTATCAAGCTGGTTATAATGATAAATTCTTATGTGAAGGTTGCTCCTTAGTATCTGATGGTAAATCAACAGATGCTTCAATATTTGATACAGATTCTGATTGTACTTGTACTTGTTGTTGGTTTCAATATGTTCAAAATTACTGTTTTAAGAAGTTATGTACTGATAATGAAGAATTCATTCGTTTATATGAATATTCTAAAGATATTTGTGGTATTGCACCAGCAAGAAAAATTGTTAGACCTTATCAACATTCTAAAAAAGTTGGAAAATTATCAATAGATCCAGAGATTCAAGATATAGTTGAAGAAAATGAAGTCAAATTATTTTTGTCAGATAATAATATGCTCTATAGATCTTTATTAGATGATGAGAAATTTGAAATATTTGATGAAATTAGTGATGCATTTGATTTTGATTCATTTAATTTTCAATCTAGACCTGAACCTAAAGATGAAAAATTTGCTTCCAGTTCCATACAAGAAGAAGAAGAAGAAGAAGAAAGTGATCCTAAATCCAATGAATTAGATGAATCTGATAATGATATTGCATACTTTTCCTTCGTAGATGATGATGATCTTATAGATATTGATGAAGATGATTGGGACCAATTTTCAGAAGAAGAAGATGATGAAATTTGGGATGAAGATGCTGATGATTTTACTGATAGTTTTAAAAGAAAATTAAGAAAGCGTGAACTTGATATTAATGAAAAAGTTATTGATCCAATTGTTTCTGCTTTTACTGAACAACAAGAGATATTTTCCTTTGATGATTTAGAAGATATTTTTGAAACTCTTTCAGATAATGCTAATGATTTTTTCTCTGTTGTAAAAAGAGTTGTTGGTCCTGAAATGTTTGAAGATTTCCATACTGCATTTGAACAATCTAAAACTTTATTTGGCCAAGTTGGTAGTGATCATATTCCAAGATTATTACCTAAACAAGGAATGTGTCTTAAAGATGATACTAATCTGATGTCATTTACAAGTCTTGATACTAAATTTGGTACTAAAAGTGTAATGAAACTCTATGGTTGTTTAGTATCGTCTTTAGTTAATGCCAAATCATCAAACAGTTGTCCAACACTTGAACATTGTTCTTGTAAATGTATGATATCTCAAGGGTATAAACAATGTGCTACTGAATTTTTACCTGAATTTACACCAATTATGAAATCTATTGATGCCGATATTAAAGATTATTGCATTCCAACTTTTCAAGAAGGTTTGAATATTACTGCTCAAAATATTGAATTTTATGGAACAAAGGAAGAAATCGAAGTTCAAATTTCTAAGAAGTTAAAACTTATTCAAAAGTTAAAGCCATTAGCATCACATCTTGAGTTTACAACTGAATTGGAAGAGATTCAAAGTGAATTAATCATAGATTATTCAATGGCTACACCTTCATCTTTAATTGATGAAACAGGCTCTTCCATTGATATGCAGGGTGTTGTTTTAGATAAATGTGAACTTAATGAACCTGATTCAAAGAAATATAAATACTTCGCCATTGAAAAGTGTGACCCGTTGGGTCTTTATACTTGTAAGAATAGATATAAAAAAGATGAATGTAATAAGTTTGATGCTGATGATAATTTGTGCAATGGTGCTTGTTGTGCAGAAATAAAGATGGCTAAATGTGCAAAGACTCATTGTTGGAGTACTGAACCAGTTAGAAAGTTTGAAGAGCTAGCAAATTTGGTTTGTTTGAATTATGCTGATTCTCATTTGGTTAATGGTGAACCACCTTTTATTATTCCTGACTATGACGATAATGAAGAGAACGAGGATACCAATGAAGAAGATGAAGAGGAGAACACATCGGATGAAAGTGATTCAGAAGAAGCTGATGATGAAACTAATGATGAAGACACTACTGAAAAAGATGATTGTGATAATGGTGAGCAGAGCAATGCCGATGAAGTTGAATACTTTAGAACAACAATAGTTAAACCTATTCGTAACGGGAAAGGAATCACCAAACCACCTGCTAGTACAACTAAATCATCAAGCACAGAAATCACTCACTCTGATGATTATATTACTGATGCAACTACTGCCTCTCCAAGTACAACACTTACTGAATCATTAACTCAACTTGAAAAACGTGAAACTTTTCTGGTATTGGAAACTGAATCCAGTGAAACAGATGAAGATGTTATTGATGAGAATGATGAAGCCGAACTGATATTCCTAGAAGAAGAAGATGATGATATTGGTCAAATGAATTTTGATACTAGTGATGATGTTCTTGATTCAGTTGGTGAATCAGTTTGCCCAATAGAAGAGTTTGATCCTGGATATGATACTACAAAATGTAATAAACTTGAAATTAAATTTTGTATCAAAGATGGTATTACAAATCTTCTTCTTGATCCTGAACATTTTTGTCCTTATTGTGAGAATAACAATGCATATGATGAATGCCGCTGTGCCTGTTGTTTTGCAAAGTATTTCAGTAAGGTTTGTTACAGCCCAAATTGTGAAATTTTGACTGAAAAATTAAGGTATAAACGTTATGTCAAAGAAGTATGTCTGGTTAAACCAGTGAAAGTGAAGCGTTCTTTTATTGAAGACCCTATTGATCAAATAATTCAAATACAATCACATATGTCGTTAGAAGATTTTAAAGAGGTTGTTGAGAACAAAGCAGATTCGACTTTGAATTTGGAAGATGATGATGATGATGTGAACTTAGATTCTGTACCAGATAATGATGATGAAATTAAATTTGATATGTTTCAAAACTTTGATATTCCCAATTTATATTCAAAACCAGTTAATAATAAGAAAGAGATTTTGGAACCAAATCGTCAAAATGGATTAAGGAGATTACCTCTAAAAGGAAGATCCATGGTTAAAAGATTTTTAAAAGAGGAGGAGGAAGAAGATATGAAATTAGAAAATAAAGAAAAATTTGAAGATTCTCCTGTTTTAGAGAAACGTCGTGATGGGAGGAGTGTCTTACACCTGAAGAAAGCAGATAAGTTCGCAAAGAAAGGTGCTCTCCAAGGTTCACCAAAAGTTAATAATTTTTTAGACGGTGATGAAATGAGTAAGCAAGCAGAATCATATGGAATAGAAAGAAAGCTTATAAAGATTAGACCTAAGAAAATATCACATAGATCAAAATCAAAGTTAAGAATTAAGAACGGTGAATCCAGTAAATCTGACCAAAATTTTAATGTTCCAAAGACTGATAACCATACTACTGTTTATTCAATAGAAACTATTGATGCTAACCATGGTATTATTCACAGAAAAAGACCTGATAACAAAGAAAAAGCAACAATGAAGAAACGTGCTGATAGTTTGCATGATGAGGATCCTGATGACCTTGAAGACCTTGATGATTTTGAAACTGATATTGATATTGAATCTACAAATAGTTCTTATGAGAGCGGTTCAAAAAGCCTTAAGTACAGAACAATTCTTAGGACTGTTTTAAAATCTATGAAACCTTCAGTAACTACAAGTACAACTATATCTACAGCTTTAAACACTACAGAAACTTCAACTGGTTCGAATAATGGTTTTGTTTTGAATAGAAAATCAGATACTGTTGTTAGCTCATCTACAAGTTTTATTCCAAGTTCCACTAACACAGGTTTAACAGTTTTAAATACTTCTTCAAATATAGCAGTGGAGAATCATAAAGTAAAGTTGTTAAGAGATAGATTTAAAAATGTTTCTAAGTCAGAACTTCCTAAGCTAATAGAAAAACCAATATCAAATTTTACAACAACTGTGATTTCTAGAGAACTTACAACTATTGTTGAAGAGCAAGTGAAAACAATAACAACTACAACTACAGATACAGATACAATAACTGAAACAGATAAAGGTGCCACAACAGAAACTGTTTATGAAGTTAAAACTGAGTTCTTGACTTCAACTAAAACTGCTAATTCAACAATTATTACAACAGAAATAGAACCATCAACAGTGGTCTCAACTTTTATTTCATCAACTACACTTTTAAAATTTGTACCAGCAACTACTACACCTCTCATTACTTCAACAGAGACTATTACTTCTTGGTCATCATTGAATCAATCTATTTCTACTGTTACAGAATCAGCACCAGTATCATATTCAACAATTTATAATATGACTACAACTTCTATTAAAACAAGAGTTCGACAAACTACAATATTTGAAACACTTTTTGATGATGTTACAACAGAAATTAGTGTGATATATTCTGATACAGAGTATATAACTGTTCCTAAGAAATTTATAACTGTTTGGCAAGAGACTTACACAGAATATGAAACTGAAGAATATACTACAACAGAAATTGATTTAAGAACAAAGTATGTACCAGTATCAACTATTACAGAGTATGAAGAGTCAGACCAAACTGTAATAGATTACGTAACAGATTATATTGTTGTAACAGATACAGAGTATGAAGATTTTATTGAAGTCACTGTTACTACTTATGAAGATACTGATACAGTTACTGTTGGTAAGAGAACCAAAACAAAATATAAAAAGTGGACAGAGATAACAGTAACAGATACATCAACAGTTTATGAAATTAAGAAGAAAACAAAGTGGTATCCTCGTTCAACAACAACAGAATATGAAGATTATTGGACCATTACTGACTATTATCCTGATTTTATAACAGTTACATCCACAGACACAGAGATAATATCAACAACTTCCTCATTCATAAGTACAACAACAACTACAACTACTGCTTCAGCTGCTATTACTTCAAATCCAATTACTTCAGTGGCACCAGCACTTATTTCCAGTATCATCCAACAAATTATTAGTGCAATCCTTGGTGATCTTGCTGGAGTTGCTGCAATTCCAAATATTGCTAATTTGCCTAATGTTGCTGCATTGAATAATCCTAATGGTAGACCTATTCCAATTGCTGCTCAACAGAATTTAAAACGTGAACTTGAAAGTGAGACTCTGTATGTTGAGAAAGAAAAGAGAGAATATGTTAATGAATTTGAAGTCTATACTTATGAGAAAACAGAAAGTGATATAAAGACGCCAGAATCTGATAGTTTACCAGATTATAACAATATTACTTTTAGTAACACCACTAATATTACTAAATCCACCTATAGTCTAGAGAATGTTGTATCCAAAGGTGCTAGACCAAAGCTAAACACAATAACTATTGTTGGCGGTTGTATTTCTATATTTATTTTGATCACTTCATTTTATTCGTACACTTTTTTTGGATTTCAACCTAAGGTTGAAGAAAATTTAGAAGAAATTGGTGATGTGGATACTGCTTTTGTTGATAGTGGTATTGATACTTTGGTAGATGGTACTGTAAACAATCAATCCATTAATAATTATGAAAGTACTAATGATGATGAGGATGATGGAATTTTGCAATTTGAAGTAAAAGTTTAAAAAGTAAATAATAATTGGCATATTGCACACTTCATTCTTTTATAATATATATGATGAAGCTATTAATAAACATGACTAGTTTTTTTTTTGTCTTTTTCTTGTTCCTTTAAAATGTAGAGATTATAATGAAGTTTCTTCTAGTCTTAATATTAGGGCTTTCTTTAGGGCTTTTTAATTTTTGCTGATAAAAATATTTCACGATAATTGGTTACAAAAACTTCCCTCTAACAACAAAGAAAAGAACAAAAGCACAATGCAAAGTTTAACAATAGTAAAGGAATTCTTCAACAACTGTACAGATAAAAATTTTGAAACACGAAAAGTGATACTGACTCCTAATATAGTTGAATTCAATGATGTTGACTTTATTTTAACAACAAATAACAACAAAGAAGAATTAGAGATCAATCTATTCAAGAAATCATATCTTAAAATATTCAAAGTATGTCATGATCTATTCAATGTAACGACTCAAAGTTCCAGTATAAATGAAATTAGTGGACTAGAACAGTTTGAATTGCAGAAACTATATTATATTACTGTTGGATTGCTATTGACTACACCAGCTAATACTACTGTGTTAAATTTACATCAAGAAATAACGTTTAATATATTGAAAGGTAATATTGACTACGCTAGTACAGGTTCTTTTAATGATTCCATATTCTTAAACTCTAAAATATTCTTTAAGAAAGAGCTGATGTTTATTGAGGCATTACTAAATTCAAATATGAACAAATTGAACAAATCTTCCATAATATGGTTATACTATAAGAAATTATTGATACACTATTTAAACATCACAGAGAAAGAAAATTGGAGTAAAGGCTTTATCCAAAGATTTTTTCAAACTGCTTTTAAATCAGGTTCATTACATCCAACAAATTACTATTCATGGAATTTTATAAGAGAGGTGTTAATTCTTTTAAGAATATTAAAATTTACTGAACTTGAAGAGAGCGTATTAGAAAAAATTGAAGCTTTTTGCAAAACTAATGTTCAAGACTCTGCATCATGGCAATGTATAATAAGGTGTTTAATGATTGATGATAATGGGATACAATATGTTGGTAAAGAATATAAAACATTGGGTGGTAAGAATCCAATATTTATTGATGTTAGTGTTGATTATAGTGATCGTATATTTAAAATTATTGATTGGATAATAAAGACCAATTTAAAAGCAGCTGTTCCATATCAAATGTTAAAAATATCCAGCTCAAATGAAAAAATCAGAGCTTATTTACAAGAAAGATTAAGTTCAACCTTATCTAATTTTGAATCTAAAGAAATAATAACAAAATATAAAGGTTTAGAAATTAAATTGATCAATGGTTACTATGAAATCAATATAGATTTGAATGATGATTTAATATTTAAAGAAATTTTCGAAGCATATATCAATCAAAAGAAGTTATTAGTATGGTTATTAGGTGATTACAAAAGATCTATAATAATAAAATTCTAATTTCAAGATATTATACACTAATGT
>JAJMKA010000010.1:117417-128855 GCA_030563805.1 Ruyongia namnaoensis
GGGGAAAGTTGAATAAAAAAGATTTCAAGTATAATATAGAATAATAATGCTAGTAATAACAAATAAAGAAAGGCATGAATAAAAGGTAAATAAAAAAGATAGAATACATAATGATTCATAAGGCATAAAAATAAGATTTAAAATTAAAGATCCACTTTAAAGTATAAAATAATGATTGAATATAGTCAGTTTAAAAAATTTAGATTGGTGTATCTTTATGTAATTTTCTATAAGCAGGTATTTCAAATTCAGGAGTAAATTTTTGACCAGGTAAAATAGGAGCCATTTCTAAAATCATTCTTGTTTGAATATCTGGATCAGCATCATCAGGAATATTTTTATAAATATAATATTGTAAATCTTCATCAGTATTTTTTGGATTTTTATATCTAAATAATTTAGGATGAAATTCAACACCATCTTCAATTCTTTTTTGTCTTATAACTCTTTGAGAATCTTCAATTTTAAATTTTTCAGCAGTTGCAACTTCATGATTTCTTTCACCTAATGCATCAGTAACTTTTTTCCATAATTTTCTTGATTCATATTCACCTTGTTCAGATAAAGGTCTAATTTTTGGTTTTAATGGTTTTGCAGTTAAAGCATTAAAGAATTCTTGCTTTTTACTACCAGATTTAGTTAAATCTTTAATATATACAACTTCATTCCATTTACCAGTAATTTCATATAATGCTTCATCTTTAGAATTTTTAACAATACCTTCAATTGCATCATAAGTACCTGATATAAAACCTTTAGTTTTAAATTCTATATCTATTGAAAATCCATTAGTTGGACAATTAATTAACATATGATCACCTAATTCAATTCTCATTTTACCAAATAAGATACCTCTAGCATACATATTTGGTTGTGTTAAAGTATATTTTTCAGGTTTACCATTTTTATCTTTTATATCAAGGAATTTTAAAACTGTTAAACCTTCCATCATAGCAGCAGTTGAATTACCTAAAAATCTTGATTTTGGGATAACTACACCATCAACTCTAATATGAGATTTTGGAATCATAAAAAAATAAGCAGATTCAGGTGGATGATGAGATGTTTGTTCAGAAATATAATAAGCTTGTTGACCATTTGGTAAATCCCAATAACTTGTAAAGAATTCACCTAAAACAGGATTTAAAGGTTTTTTAACAGCTTTTGGTGCAATATGCCAACCAGCTAAATACCATTTAATAACTAATAAGAATCTTTCTATTGGTAAAGTTGCAGCATGAGCTTCTAATAATATATCTGGTTGTTGTAATTGATTTGTAACTCTTTCTAACATTGATTTTCTTTCCAAGATAAAAGTTGGTAATGTAATTCTTGATAAATCACAACCTGGTCTTAATTGAGTAATAATACCCATTAAAATACTTTGACCTTGATCATCAACTTCATCAATATCTTCGGTATCAACAGGTTCATCTGGATTGACAATTGATTGAGAACTTTGATCATGTAATTTGATCTTAAGTTTTGATAAAGCCATTTTCTATTTATTTATAATAATATGTGATTGTTTAGATAATATTAACCCTTTAAAAAAACCCTGAATATTAAAAGATTTTCCTTATTTTTGGGGGGAAATATATGAAATAAAGGGGAAGTAAGACTAATTAATGTATCTAATGAATTGATTAGATATAACTTTTATTTTAAATCAAAAGTATTGGGATCAAGAGAGGGAAAAAAAATGTACAGCAAATTCTACTTCTCTATTTTAAAACCGGATATGATTTAGCTATTTTGAGATTTTAAAGAACAAATAAATGGTATTCTTCAATGACTTTTGTATTGAGATGATGTGGATGGGCAATGAGTAAGCAAAGTAACTGGATACTAATTACAAACACTATGACACTTCAATTGATTGTTGATTTTAAAAAGGGAAATCTAAAGATTATTAAAGTTGAAATCGTTGTTTATAAATTTTAAGTTCGCTCTCTATTTTTTTTTTTTTTTTGAGAATCAGAAAATTTCTTGGGATTGAAAAAGTCGGAATTCTTTCAAAAAAAAATTAAAGTCGGAATTCAAAAACAAAAAAAGAGACCCTTAAAAATCACGTGATCAATAAAATTTACCCGCCGAAAAATTTTGTGGTTTTTTTTTTTTTGGCTTTTGCCTCCTTTTAAAAAAGAACAGATACATCGATTTAAATACCATAACAATCGATAATCTATTAACCCTATTTCCAACTTTAAATTAATCAGCAACAATGGCAATGGATGAAACTTTGATTCAAACCATCAACAAACTTCAAGATGCTTTAGCTCCTCTTGGTGGTGGTTCCTCTTCCCCTGTGGATTTACCTCAAATTACTGTCGTTGGTTCACAATCTTCTGGTAAATCTTCAGTTTTAGAAAACATTGTTGGTAGAGATTTCTTACCAAGAGGTACTGGTATTGTTACTAGAAGACCTTTAGTTTTACAATTGATCAACAAAAGACCAGATCCAACTAAACCAAAAGATACAGATTTATTAAAATTAGATGAAGATTCAAAATCAACTATTAAAGGTCAATCTGAAGATAATGCAGATGAATGGGGTGAATTTTTACATTTACCAGGTAAAAAAATGTATAATTTTGAAGAAATTAGACAAGAAATTGTAAATGAAACTGATAGAAAAACTGGTAAGAATGCTGGTATTTCACCAATTCCAATTAATTTAAGAATTTATTCTCCTCATGTTTTAACTTTAACATTAGTTGATTTACCAGGTTTAACAAAAGTTCCAGTTGGTGATCAACCAAAAGATATTGAAAAACAAATTAAAGATATGATTTTAAAATTTATTTCAAAACCAAATGCTATTATTTTATCAGTTAATTCAGCAAATACTGATTTAGCTAATAGTGATGGTTTAAAATTAGCAAGAGAAGTTGATCCAGAGGGTTTAAGAACTATTGGTGTTTTAACTAAAGTTGATTTAATGGATCAAGGTACTGATGTTATTGATATTTTAGCTGGTAGAGTTATTCCTTTAAGATCAGGTTATGTTCCAGTTATAAACAGAGGTCAAAAAGATATTGAAAATCATAAAACTATTAGAGATGCTTTAAAAGATGAAAGAGCTTTCTTTGAAAATCATCCATCTTATAGATCAAAAGCTCATTATTGTGGTACTCCTTATTTAGCTAAAAAATTAAATACAATTTTATTACATCATATTAAACAAACATTACCAGAAATTAAAGTTAGAATTGAAACTGCTTTAAAAAAATATCAAAATGAATTAATGCAATTAGGTCCAGAAAATTTAGATAGTCCAAATTCTGTTGTTTTAAGTATAATTACTGATTTCTGTAAAGATTATAATGGTATATTAGAAGGTGAAGCAAGAGAATTATCATCACAAGAATTAAGTGGTGGTGCAAGAATTTCTTATGTTTTCCATGAAATTTTTAAAAATGGTATTGATGCATTAGATCCATTTGATCAAATTAAAGATAGTGATATTAGAACAATTATGTATAATAGTTCTGGTGCTGCTCCATCATTATTTGTTGGTACTCAAGCTTTTGAAGTTTTAGTTAAACAACAAATTCATAGATTTGAAGATCCTTCAGTTCGTTGTATTAATTTAATCTTTGATGAATTAGTTAGAATTTTAACTCAAATTTTACAAAATCCAAAATATTCAAGATATCCAGGTTTAAAAGAAGCTTTATCAAATTCTTTTATTGAATTTTTAAAAGTATCATTAATTCCAACAAATCAATTTGTTGTTGATATTATTAAATCAGAAGAAACTTATATTAATACTGCTCATCCAGATCTATTGAAAGGTTCTCAAGCAATGGCTCAAGTTCAAGATAAATTACATCCAAGAGTTCAAGTTGATCCAAAGACTGGTAAACCATTAAAATCACAAAGTGCTGCTTCAACTAATCCAGATTTAATTTCAGGTGATGATTCTGATAAATCAAGTGGTTTCTTTGGTGGGTTCTTTACTTCTAAGAATAAAAAGAGATTAGCAAGTATGGAAGCTCCACCTCAAGTATTAAAAGCTACTGGTGCTATGACTGAACGTGAAGTTATGGAAACTGAAGTTATTAAATTATTAATTTCTTCTTATTATAATATTGTTAAAAGAACTATTGCTGATATTATTCCAAAAGCTATTATGCTTAAATTAATTGTTAAGAGTAAAAATGATATTCAAAAAATGTTATTAGAAAAGTTATACAGTTCTAAAGATTTAGAAGATTTAGTTAAAGAAAATGATGTTACTAAACAAAGAAGACAAGAATGTATTAAAATGGTTGAAGTTTTAAAACATGCTAATGATATTGTTTCATCAGTATAATTTTTGTTGTTTTTTTAAAAAAATATTTAGTAATGAATTCGTTTTAAAGTATGAAGAAATGATAAAACAAAAGAATTGGAATAAAAAAAAATATAAAATAATAAATGAAAATAATTTATAATTAACTGATGCTAGAGAATATTACTATGAATTTAGAGTGTTTTGATGTTTTTTTTTTTGATAATGTTTATTGCTTCTTTCTCCTCTTCCTCTCTCCTCTCTATTTCCAATTTATTAATTCATACTTTGTTTTTTTGATCTTTCATTATGATATTTGATTAGATTATTTTTTTTGTTAGTTATATAATTACAGTTCTATATATATAAATTATGTTATAACTGGATATAGTAGTCAACGAGATTTCACCTAGTATTTGTTATACTTGAAAGGATACCATTTGATATTTTGTATGTAATATTTTGTGACACACAACTTGAGATTAAAATATGGGGAAATATATTGAGTAGCAATTGATTCACTAGAAAGTAGGAATTACTTTGTTTGATATTTGAGTTGCATATATCTGGTTGTTACTTATGCTCTTGCCTCTTATACTGGTTAACTTTTTGTCTAATAGTAATCTCTTCAATAATCATCACTTCTTCAACTTAGGTTTCAGAACTATTTCGCTCATATGATATGTGTTACTGTGTTAAACTACCACAGTCTACACTACTAGATAATCATAGTGGTAGCCGTAGTACTAGACCACTAGACACTAGACCTAGTTCCTTTACAGCTAGTCTGCTAGTATAGGATAAAAGATTAAAAATAAAAAGTGATCATTAAAAGTCGGAGATCTTTAGCAAAATGTCCGCCTTTGCGTTTTTATTAGAAGACTTGAAATAAATGACTTCAGAGTTCAGAGTTCAGAAGGACTTAGACACTTAGACTAAAGACCATAGTCTGGGATTGTCTAATGTCTAGTGTCTACTCTACCATGGAGGAATGGTCCATGGCCCATGCTTCATCAATTCTTGGTTCTAGTACAAGACTAGAAGACATTTTTCAAGCTAAAAAATGAGAGGTCAGAGGAGATGATCCAAAAAATTCCGGACACACGGTCTGCCAAAAAGCAAAAAATGCGATTTCTGTGGATCGAACACAGGACCTTCAGATCTTCAGTCTGACGCTCTCCCAACTGAGCTAAAACCGCATATTGTATATCGGTTGAAATCGTAGAAAGGTCACGTGCTGCTGAGCTCCAAAATTTACCCGGTTTTTGGAAAATTTGCAAATTTGAAGCTAATAAGGACGATTTTATGCAATTTGAAGTGTTATAAGAGTTATAACATTCATTATTGATCTGTCTGTGAAATTTGAAATGATTTTATACCATTTTAAATGGTGTTATGGCAGTTTAAATTATTTCCAATTTTCTGATTTTGGTTAGAAGGTGTCTTCTTACAAAAAAAATAAATATTAAAAATAGGACACATAACAATAAGATCAAGCTTAGATATATCATCTTACAATTCTTTATTCAATCTGTTTGAGTAAACTATCATTCTAATACTCAATTGATATTTTTATAATTTGATTATTATTAAATCTTATCCAAAATAATTTAAATAAAAATTAATAATATCAGATCTTCATTCACTCATTTAATAATAAAATACATCATCTTTTAGATTTCAATAACAAGAAAGTAAGCTAAATAATGGAAAGATTGCCCTTAAATATAATCAATGATATACCACCAGTTACAAGAATATGGATTGTTGGTGCTGTATTAACTTCATTGGCGTTTAATAAAGCTTCAGGTCCTGGATCTCCAATGGATTTAGTTTATTCATATGATTTAGTATTTGTTAAACATCAATATTATAGATTAATATCATCATTTTTATATATGGGACCAATGGGTATGAATTTAATTTTACCATTATATACATTACATGATAATTCAAGTTCGTTAGAACATTATTTAACTTCATTTGATTATCTTTGGTTATTATTCATTCAAATGTTATTATTGATAATATCATCAACATTTATTAAAAATGTTGGATTTCATGGAATTTATTTAGATGATTCAATTACAAGTATTTGGTCAAGATTAGATCCACATAGACCTGTTCAATTTATGGGATTAATTGAATTTGAAGCTTCTTATATACCAATTTTTATTGTTTTTTGTAAATTTATTCAAACTCAAAGTTTAACAACTTTATTATCAAGTTGTCAAGGTATAATATTAGGTCATATTGTATTTTATATTATTTTTATTATTCAACAAATTCATGGAATCAATTTATTAATGCCACCATGGAGATATTCACCTGAATTTAATGCAAAAGTTATTAGAAGATTTAGAGATATTAAGTCAAGAATTTTAAGATTAAGAAATCAAAATCAAAATATTGAAGAACAAGAAGTTTTATTACATGAAGATTAGTTTTTATTACTTATAGACCAAATTGATGGTATCCGTCTAAATCTTTTAAGATGTTTAATATTAGCTGTTTCTAGTTATCAAGTTTTATCAATCTAATTTGAAGATTGTGTTGAAATGTTGAAAATTACAAGAGATTATTCTTGATGGTATGCTGTTGTGATGGACATTACTCATTAGTCATTATAGATTATAAGGATAAATCAATCAAAGAATCCGGTTCCTTGGATAAATTCTGGATAAGTATAACACTATAACTATCATATGTCAAATTTATGTTGAATATTCAATCAATCAAATTTAAATAATAATAATTAAATACTTGAAATAAGTCAGTAAATTCTTTGGGACTTTGATAGTATTTTGAAAGGTTTTAAGCTCAATAAGACTTTCATAAATTAGTGATAATCTAAATTTACAACTTCATTCTTCATTTGAAAGAGAAAAAACTTCATTGACGCTGTTATAAATTACAGATTACTATTATTGAAACTTTAAAAACGTTTTAATAAAAGTCCAAAAAGTCCATCAAATAATTGAAAATAATGACAGCCTTTCAAAAAAAATTAAGTGATAGTAACTGTTAACTACTAACTAGTATAACTACTATAATTTCCATTGTGGTGCTATTAGCTACTATCTTGAAGAAATAGAGATACAAATTAAATTAAATACATGATGACTTCTTAATGATATGAAATTGATGACATGAATATGCAATATATAAGAAGATGTAAGTTAGTAAATTTGTTGAAGAAAATCTCAAAATATAGGCTATTCGTGGAACTATATGGAAATGTGATAAATAAATTTCATAAAATGATATTAAGGGACATAACGGTACTTATTTAAACCGTTGAAACTGTTGAATTAATTGTTGAAATTAAAGATATCAACATATTAACTATCAACTATCTGTACTTCAGGTTTGAAGTTGATTCACTTTTTTATTATTCTTGTTAATAAAGATAATTATTTTCTTGGATCCATTGATGATAAAAGTTAAAATCAAAGATATAATTTAACTATAAATCTATAGAAGGTATAAACGTATGAACTAAACAACAAGACTGAACTGAAGAGACGTAGACTTCTCTTAATTCAGCCTTGAGATATTTTGATAGTCTAGCATACAAAGTCCATTTCACTACTAGGACCTGCTTTGTTTATATCTTTGACCTTTGACACAAAAAACCACTAAAATTAGCTTGCAAAATGGGGGGGTCTCTTTCTCTTACCATTTCCAATCACCATTGGGGGACAGTATATAGTCTATAGTCTATACTCTATAGTCTAGTTTACATAAACCAACAAAATACAAACATACTACTAACTATTAACTACTCTATTACTACAGTAAAGTATACACATTACACTAGTACAATTCTAAAAAACTTTGATCAAATGATATGGAGTTAATTAAGAATCCAATGGACTGATAACATTAAACATTAATAATATTATAAACCAATTTGAACTTCTAAACCAGTGTATTATTATAGTATTATAGTTATATGTGATATAACTCAGTTTTAAAATCAAAGCTTATACTATCTATATTACCTAGTACTTAGTAGTAGTAGATCTATCAAGTAAATTTTATCTGATGCTTTATACTTTCTAGTCTTTTATGAACCCCCATTTTAACTCTTCAAAGCTTTCTAAAGGACTGAAAAGACTTGAAGGCAGAAGCATAAATACCCAGGGAAACAATTACATGTGATTCAATTTTGAATGAAAGCTATTGTAAAGATATAAATACAATCCTAATTCCTATATCCTTTTAATACGTTGTTAAATAGGAAAAGTTTAAATATTTTTAGTAGCGTTTACTATTGTTTTAATATGATGGTGATTGGTGATATAAAATTCTTAATTTTGATTTCTCATCACCAATAAAACGAGTGTTTTTGAAAATTTTTGAGTATATCATGATTAAATCAAAGCAAGAGTTATGTACTTGGTCCATAGTTAACAACAGATAGATCATGATACAACAATTGATGTTCAGATCAATTCTTATGATGATAACTAGAAACTACAAATTTCGGGGAAATAAACTATAAAGTGCGAGATAAAGACTGTTAATTGTTCATATTTCTCTATATTTCATATATTCTATGATTTTATGATTTGCTATAAGAGATCATGATGGTCCATTTCCAAATAGTTATTAAAACCTCACTTAAAGATTTGTGAATTGTGGCTAAAGTTATTCAATCCATTAACATTAACAGTTCCAAGTTCCAAATACCAAGGAAAACCACAAAATCAGTACAATTCAATGAGCTACTAAACTTTTCTTAATGGCGATCGACATTTGTTAACAATTGTATAGTTTATTTGTTTATTTATGTTTGTAAAAGACATAGAGACACAGTTTATTAGTAATACTAGACAGTTAGCCTATACCCTTTGGAGATAGACGGTTATGTAAATTATGGTAACGCTTCTTAATATTGAAGAGAACAACAACAACAAAAAGCAGACAAGCAAGAGGTAAATTGGTGAAGTATCACTAGAAGCAATTGTGGTAACTTGCTAGATCATTGATAGCTGATGATAATGGTGAAGCATCAACCATCCACCTTCCCAATTCCCATAGATAAATTCATTTAGGCAGAACCAAGAAATAGTCTCTGTCCCAAGATTTAGGCAGGCAGGTGGAGGACCGTTAGGCTGGGACTAGACGAGTAGGCAGACTTGGACTCAGTAAACAACCGCCTGGAACGTCCAGAATAGGCAAACGTCCTTATCGGAGTGGGCCTGCCTCGAGACCCTCCGCTCCGGTCCTTGACCCATTTTAGGCAGGAGCCAGGAGGTCTGGGCTCACTCCAACTAAATCTCTGGGACGGTGAGCCTAGTCTCTCCTCCTAAAATTTCTTCTTCTAAAATAAAGATCCATTATTAAAAAAAAAAAATTATAATATATATTCAAGTATTTCTCCCTATTTTAACTATTGAGTTAATTCACTCCTTTTTCTTTTCTCTTCTTTTATAATGTTTATATATATTTGATATATTATTATTGTTTTGAATTGCTTGAATTGTGTGCATCTTATTTTTAAGTCTAATTTTAATTTTTTGTTGGTGAATCACATTGTTCAACAGCTATTGAATTTTAATTACTTGTTTAGTACTCATATTTATTAGTCATAAAGAAAGGTTTAAATCTATCATATTATATTATTCAAACTCAAAACTATCTATCAAAATACTTCTATAAATGTGCAATTTGGAATTAAGTCAAAATACAAGATCTTATGAATTAATACTTGAACTTGAAGTTAATAAAGAAAGAGAAATAATGGAACAACAAAATAAGAGAAGAAATTCCTCTAAAAGTGGAAAAATAAAAAGATCAAGAAAAGGTTGTTTTAACTGTATGTTATTCTATTTCCTAGTTTCTATTAGTTGATAATACGGATCATTTGATACTAACAAAGATTATATATAGGTCGTATTAATAAGAAAAAATGTGATGAAATTAAACCTTGTTGTACAACTTGTGAAAAGAAAGGTATTGAATGTATTTGGCCAGAGAATGGTAAAGGTACTCTTCCAAAAGAATTAAGAATTGATAAGGATAAGTTAAAATCATATACAACCACTGCAACTTCATCTACTTCAACTTCAACTTCAACAAAACGTTCAAGAACCACTTCAACCTCTACCGCCACCAAGAATTCTTCAACCTCCACCCATGCCACCTCAAATAATAATAATACAAAAAAATCAAATTTAAAAAGAGTTAAACGTGATTCAATAACTAATTTAGATTATAATTATCATGAAAATAAGAATGATGATGAAGATAATTCAATAAATTCAAGATCTTCTTCTTATTCTTCAGAAATTTCTTTAAATCCAAATTTAAATAATTTAAATCTAAACTATAATTATTCAAATTCAAATTCAGATATTAAATCTTCATCAAGTTATAATAATTCAAATGATGATTTAATTAAACCAAGAGTTGTTCAAGAAGAAGAATTACAATATAAAGGTCTTGATTTTGAATTTGATGTTGACCTTGATTTAGATACTTATTCATCTGGTTATGAATCAACTACATCATCATCAAGTTCAATTAATAATAATAATCAAAAAAATAGATTATCAAATTTATTTGATAATTCAGATATTAATAAAATTATTCAAATGAATAAATCAAGTCAATTAGATATTCAAACTGAATCAATGATGTTTGTTTTACCAAATATTGATAGAGAATTTGAAAATAATATTAATAATAAGCATTTATCATCATCATCAACTTCATCAAATAATCATGTTAATATTGGTATTAAATCAAATTCAATTTCAGAAATGGATTTAATTAATAATAATAATAATAATTTATCATCATATCAAGATAATAATCGTTCTTTAATGAGTCAATTACAACAAAATTTAACTCAACAACAACAATTGCATCAATTAAATCATCAAATTCCTTCATATAATCAAGTACAACAACAACAATATAATCAACAACCAATTAATCATCAATTACAACAACAACATTTTTTACAAAATAATAATAATAATAATAATAATAAAAATATTCCACAATTACAATCTCAATCACAAATTCAAATTCAAGATCAAGATCAATTTGATAAAAACAATAATAATACAATGTTTTTACCATTTAATCTAAACAATAATGATTATTATCAATTTTTAAATATTGATGTTATTAATGCTTAATTATTATT
>JAJMKA010000010.1:128955-275303 GCA_030563805.1 Ruyongia namnaoensis
TCATCATCATCATCATCATCATCATCATCATCATCATCATCATCATCATCATCATCATCATCATCATCATCATCATCATCATCATCATCATCATCATCATCATCATCATCATCATCATCATCATCATCATCATCATCATCATCATCATTCATTAATCTTTTTAAAGAAATAACAAAAAAAATTCATTTGCATGTTTTTTTAACAACAATCCTTTTCTTACTCTTTTTTTGATTTATCCTTTTTAATATTTATCTATTTATACTCTCTCCTTCTTCATTGTGCTTTTGTTGTTCTTTTTGGATATCTGTTTTTTACTCTTTTATTATTAGGTTCATACTAGTTTTTTATTTTCTTTGGTCACCTTTTCTAACAATATTTTACATTATTTTTTACATTATTTACATTATTCTACACATATTTCATATATTATAAGTTTATTATTTTAGTTTGGTTAATTGGTTAATTGTCTTTTTGCCCTTTTGTGTTTCTTCATGTGTTTTTTCAATATTTTTCAATATTTTAGTCCTTTTTTTTAATCTTTTAATTCTTATAAAGTAATTCATACATTTCTAGATAATTAGATATTAGTCTTTTATTCATTTAATTTAAAATACATTTCATTTTTAACTATTTAGATTGTACAAATTGTAAAGATTACTCCTAATATTATGGTTTATAATAATCATTATAGATTTAATTTCCTAATTGGGCCTTAACTCCTAAACCATATAAACAAGAAACCACAATTATGAAGCTACACAGAGATATACAGACTTCAGACGTTTAAAATTAATGGTCTAAACGTCTAAACTCTAAAGGTCTAAAGATTAAATTTGATATAACTCATTCTTCCCTTCTATAACCAAAATTCATACTATTAAAATTTAAATTTCTATACAATTCATGTACTGATAATTAATAGAAGAAAATAGAAAGAGAAAGAGAGAGAAGCGATGAGATGGAAACCAGTAGCGGATGTGTAAAGTCCAAAACCACGCTATCCACTTTATTTTACCCCATTGGGATAACGCAAAGACACGTCCATGGAGACTAGTCTATTTCCTTTCTATTTAACCTTTAATGGTAGTCTTTCCTATGGAGTTTTGTGGGCTTGATTAATGCTGGTACAAGTGTAAAATTTCGTCTGTTTGGTTTATGAAACGGCTGATATCTTGTGCTGTAGTAGTAGTTGTGGAAATCACTAATACACTACACATTACATTCTATCTACACTTTACAATTACACTTCTACTGCAACAACAACGACTACTATTTGGTATTTGATATATCTTCAATAAAAAACACGGGGACTGATCCGATTGAAGGCGGAACTTCTCCGAAATCTCGAGGAAGTTGAAAAATTTATCTCTATTTATTTAAAAGGGTTTAAACAATATTGAATCAAATTTAAACAAGTATTATATATTTAGGTGTTCACATTTCACATGCTCACACACTTCACAGTTCTCACTTCTCAGTTCTCACAAACCACAAACTCAACATGTTTACACACTTCACAAACTAGTAATTCAATTGCCTTGCACTATTAACTAATAACTAGTATTAACGAGTCAATCAAAGCTCAGCTAGTATCCAGTAGTCAATTGTCACTTGTAAGGTTACACAGTATCCCCCTAAATGATTTCAATGTCTCTGTTTTTGGTCTATTGGTCTATATGTCTATGTTCTTATATATCTTGTTACATTGTTAGTTTTCAACTCAAATAAAGTCACAAAATCACCTCGAATCAAACAGCTTGCAATTTTACAACTATAAATCTATAAATCTATACATTCAACATCATAAAGTATAAATTGTGTTATTTATTATACTACTACTACTAGAACTAAAATCTCTTCGAGACTAGGAAAGTTAAAGAATAATCATATAAATGATTCAAATGACTTTTCAATAAGAAAATTCACTTGGGAACTGATACTAATTAATTAGTTAATATATGATGTAGCCTTGTGGTCTTGTGGTTAACTAATAAGTAGTAATGTTATGGCATCAAGTAGTTCAACGATACAAGATACAACTATACAACTACTACTACAGTTCTTTTATAGTAGTTTAAAATCTACACTTCATAAATCAATTTTCTGAAATTATAATTGAGTCCATCTTTAAATTTATCAGAATTGAAAGATTTTGAACATGAGTTTTCAATCAATATTAATAGTATTAATATTATTCATCTAAATTCTAATCTTCTAGTCTCTCTTTCTAATTATCTAATCTCTTCATCTCTTCTTTCTTCACTTCTATAATCTTTTCTGGTTTCTATTTCTTCTATTTGCTTTTGATCAATTTCTATCTAAATTTCTAGAAACATAATTTTATAATTTCCTAGTCCAAAAAATGACTTCTAGTCTTCTAAAAATTATAAATTATATATAGTGAAAAGTGAAAAGTTTTATTGCTGGTATTATATTATTATTTCAAAATTTTTCACATGAAAAGCTGGAAACTGGGAAACATTTTCCACAACACTTTTAAGTCTTAATTGAGACTTTGACGAGACTATTTAGTATTTACTATCAAATTTATTACTTTGTACTTTGTTTTATTGTTGAATAAAGTCTAACGTCTAACGTCTAACAACTGCTTTTTGTGTCTACTCTTTATCGAGAACATAATTTGAAATTTTTACACCCTCACTTCTTTGTACTTTTAGATCAAATTCATCGATATCAAATTATAATTTATCAACGTCTATGGTCTATGATAGTGATACAATTAGCAAACCAAGAATGTACCAATTCTGTAATCCTACCGGTTATAAGAAACCAAACATCAAGGACAATTAGACTATTCCACTATTCATAATTGATGATCAAAGACTTATTACATAAAGGAGGAGTCAATTAGTCTATATGTCTCTTTCTACATCCGATTCTTTGAAAAAGTTTAACCATGTGGTAATTGATTAAATGGTAACGAAGTTGAAGCTTTGGTCAACTGGTCTCTATTTATGGTAGATAGACTATTTAGTTAAATAATATTTCGAGCAAATATAGGCTATTTCATTACAGTTGATGTTAAAGGGTTAGTCTACGTTGAATATTTTCAATAATCGTTGAAATTTCAAAATCAGAAATTCTAATATTTAACCCTAGAGAAACTATAAACGTTTAAAAGAATTACCGAATAAAGGAATAAAGTCTAGGAACACAAGTATAATTAACAAATGGCATATATATGTGTGTGATTAAAACTATTAAGGTATGTAAAAAGACAAAAAGACAAAGCATTAAAAATTAAAAAAAATTATGAAGGAATGAATGAATGAAAATGTTTTTGGGCAGCAAAGAATTAAAAAATTATGATATTAATAATGAAAGGACATAACTGTATAACAAAAGGAACAAAAGACAATAATATAAATTTCATATAAAAAGCAAAGGGAAATTCTTTTAATAAATTGTGTGATTTTTAAATTATTTTTTTTAAAAAACTTTTTTCTTTTCTATTTGTAATAATAATACAAAGATATTGAATTCAAATTTAATCTTAATTGTGAAATCTAATATAAATATTTGAAAGCAGGATTTCTATCACCTTGTAAAATAATATCTCTTTCATCTTGATTGAAATATTTTTCTTTATATTCTTCAGTTTGTTTAGATTTATTTCTTGAAATTAATAATAATTCAATTAAACACATCATTATAATTGCAAAACCTGAAAATGCAATACCAATACCTAAACCTTTAACATATCTTGGTGCATCAGTTTTCAAAAAAATAAAAGTTGCAATAATACCACCAATATTACCAAACCCAATTTGTAATGAAGTACCAAAAGATTTTCTTAAATGACCTGCAAAATTTAAACTTGTTTGACAAACTAATGAAGGCATTGAAGAATAAAGACCTGTTGCAATTAAGAAACAACCACCATATCTACCATTTGGATTATCAGATAAACCTAAAACCATTGCTAACCCAACAATTGCAATTAAAGCAGAACTAATAGCAAATGGAGCTCTAATCTTAGTATAATCAGATACAACAGCAATAATATTTGTATAACCAAAAGCTGCTAACCATGGATAAACTGAATGAGATTGAGCTGATGTACCAGTATAACCCATTTCAGAAATAATTGTTGGAGCAAAATAAGCATAACCATAACTTGGAATAATTAAACCAAAATAAGCTAAAGCTGTTAAAGCAAATAAAGGATCTTTTAAACATTTTAACATATCAACGATATTATATTTAACATCATAACCTGAATTAACTGAATTGAGTTCTAATTTTTTAATTAAAAATTTCTTTTCATTTTCAGTTAAAAATCTTGAAGTTTCAGGGAAATCAGGGACAATAAAGAATAAAAAGAATGCTAAACCTGCAGTAAAAGTACCTTCAATAATAAAGATCCAAGCCCATGAAGCAATTCCATGAACACCATCTAAACTACTAACTCTCCAAGCAATTGAACCACCAGCTGCACCGGCTAAACAAGTACCACTAAAGAAAAGACTGTATCTCTTTTGTGATTCTAATGGAGTGTAATAAGTACCTAAGACGTAGAAAATACCAGGCTATATTCATAAATTCATGTTAGTAAATCAGTTAAAATAGTAGTGATGATGTTGAAATGGTTAAATGAAATTTGAAATTATTTTTTTATTTAACCGTAAATTTTCCGAACAAGAAAAAAAAAAACACGAAGAGGACTCAAGATGACTGAGCTGCTTTAGCCTATTTAACCAAAAAGCCAATTTGACACCTTTGACAAGTTGACACATAACTAGTAGGGACCCTCATTTCATTTAACAATTTCAGCCATTTCAACAACAATATAAAATCAAATACTTACGAAACAACTACTTTCTAAAACACCTAATAAAAATCTGCAAGCGACTAAACCACCAAAGTTTGTAACAAAACCCATACCAATTGTAACAGCACCAAATAAAAGAATACAACCAGATAACCAAATATGAGGTGAAACTTTCTTGATTAAATAGTTTGATAAGACTTCAAAAAAGACATATGGAACAAAGAAAACTGTTAAAGCTGTATTAAATTGATCACCAACTAAACCTAAATCTGTTGACATACCATAAACATTTGCATTTGAAATATTAATTCTATCTAAAAATGCAAGGAAATATAATAAAATAAATGGAGGAACAACCCATAAATCAATCTTCCACATTAATTTAGTTTGATTTATACCTAATTCTTCAGCTAAAGCATCAGTTTTTGATTTTTTAGATTCATAAGATTCAAATTCTGTATTCAACCCATAATTTAAAGATGAATTATTTTTTTCAACATCTGATAAAGAACTTGAAGGTCTTGTATTATCATTACTAGCTGCTGGACTAGTTTCTTTATTTTGTACTTCAGACATTATTTAAATATTGAAAATACAATATAACTTTTTGATTAATTCTTAAATAAATTGTAGAATTATGGAGTTTTTTTTGAAATTTTTTTTCGAGAGATATAGCTATATAAAGAGAAAAATTTTTTCACCTTAAAGTTGGAGTCACTAGATGTAAAAAATATTTAACCCACCGCAAATATGGAAATAAACTACCAATATGAATATTTTCTGACTCATCATTTAATTACTAATAGAAGATAGAAGTGTTCTTTCGTTGATGTTGATGAAGTTGATGATGTTTTTAAAGTTTTTTGTGTCAAATAATTTAAACAATAATGATTATTATTTTGATTCCCTTTCATTACCATAAAGTTCTTATTTCTCTTATTTTTGACATCCCCTTTTAAATAAGCTTAAGCTTTATTCGAATATTGAATTACGGTTATCAAAGGTTATCCTTGGAGTTAAGGTTTATAAGCGAAATATTGTAGCCTTGTTGGGGTGCGGATGTATAAAGTCACGTGGTTAAATTTTATTTCGATGATTTTATGACACAATTATACAATTTTATCACTCTATATCAATTTAATTGCTCTATACATTACTTATATTCATTCAAATTGCTTATTTTCTCTAGTTTAAAATTCGTGTAATTTTCAAAATTTGAGAAAAGTCATACCTTCAAAATTCTTTCATAGCTGTGATATCAATATTTAGGGCCAAAATTTACAAATTTATCTCCTTCAATTTTGATGTTTAGAGATTGAATTTACATTCAAAAGAAAGACATTTCAATTTAAACAAAGATAAGATATTTATTTGATACATTATAATATAAATATTTTTATTCAGAGTTGTAAAACCACATTTTTAAAGAATTTAAATTATTTTACATTTCGGAGTAGTAGCTATATTTTAAAATCCATTTATTAACCATTAAATCTCTCAATTGGGATTAGAAAATCAAATAGTAGTATTTCTAGATTAAAGGTCTTGAATATACTCGAAAATTAAGGTTAGTTTACTATAAAATATTACAAGCTATAACCAAGAGCATTTCAGCATTCAAAACCTAATATTCGATTCATTTTCAAAATGACTGCCCGAAAAACAAAATCAGTTCAATTTTATTCAAGATTAAAAGTTTGTGATTTGTGGATGGTTTATGGTTCTGACGATGACATTATGCCTTATTTATTACTAGTAGCTACACAAGGCATGATTTGCTATAATCAATTGCTCTTCTTTGATCGATAATCTGGGGAAAATTAACTACTAAGCACTATTATCGGTACTTCTACTAGGAGGCTGATATTAAAACTTGATTATATCGTTCAATTAATAGAACAGATGAACAGTTATGTTATTTAATAGTCAATAGTAGTATATATACGTTTGATGACTTGATATCTTGATAGTTTAATGTTTAATAGTTTAATCATCGATCATCAACTCGATTACTTGAAGTCGAGAACTGGAGTAGCATTGTGATTATTTATTTTGGCTGTTTTTATGTTTTGATTTTCTCTAGTGGCTGCTTTTGCTTTGTTAACTTTTTGGGGTTGAGGGTTACTAAGTTTCGAAGGTTGTAGTAAGTTGTATCAGTTGTATGTTGTAGGTTGATTGTCTTTTGAGAAAGCCCTGCTTGCTTATAGTGTTGTGTGTATTGTAATATTATAATTGTAGCGTTGTAGTTCAGTTAACATAAAATTGTGACAAAACTGATAAAACAAATAAATAATCCTTTTCTCAAAATTTGGATCATTTCCAGTTTCTGACATGTTTTCTACTTTTTGGGCATTTTCATTTCTTAATTCATAATTCGTATTTCTATATCTATTTACATAAACAAACATGAAGTGAGAATATGAAAAATTTCCAATTTGTATAAATACCAGTGTGATTCCCATTGCTTTCCTTCTTTTCTTCTTTTCCTTTCTTCAATAAATTATTACTTATTCTTTAATCTCACTCGTTTTACAATGTTAACTAAATCAATCATTACTTTATCATTATTATCATTAGCTCTTGCTGATTCTGCAACTTTTGCCCCATTAACCATCAGATCTGGTTCAACTTATCAATATTCACCAATTGTCAATGATGATGGTACTCTTAAAGTTGAAAGTGGTACTTCAATCTCAGGTGTTATCACTGATGATGGTCAATTTGAATTATCTGATGGTACTTATTTACTTGTTAACTCTGACAACACCATCTCTGTTGTCTCTGATGCCTCAGAAGCTTCAACTGGTTTCTCAATCAGTAGTGGTTACGTTGCTTATGATGGTTCCTCAGGTTTCTCTGTCGATACTTCATCTTCAGATTTATTAGTTGGTTCATCAGGTACTTCAATTGCTTTATCAGCTAGAGATGCTTTAGGTAATGTCATTGATGACTTCACTCCAAGTGGTTCTTCTTCATCAACCTCAACTTCTACCACTTCAGAAACTGTTACAACTACTACTACTTCTGAAGTTGTTTCATCAACTGTTGAAGTTTCAACTTATTCAGGTGCTGGTAACAAATTAAATGCTGCTGGTTTAGGTTTAGCTGCTGCCGTTGGTGCTTTCTTAATCTAAGTTTAATATTTTTCTAACTGATGTAATATAAACTACAATAATAAATTAATAATGTGATACCCCATACAAAACT
Source organism: Ruyongia namnaoensis (assembly GCA_030563805.1). Taxonomy (NCBI): domain Eukaryota; kingdom Fungi; phylum Ascomycota; class Saccharomycetes; order Phaffomycetales; family Wickerhamomycetaceae; genus Ruyongia; species Ruyongia namnaoensis. The sequence goes on from JAJMKA010000010.1 coordinate 136,955, forward strand.
TAATTTAATATTAGTTTTAATGATAATAAATGTTTTTAAATAGTTATTTAATCAACTCTTAATAATTAATACCTTTTTGAATTTTAAATTTTCTTTATTTCTAGTAGATTGTAAATTCTTTTATAATTATTATTTATTAATTTGTAAACATTTGGACATGAATTAATTCAACTGGTTATCAATGAATCTCTAAAATTGGATTATCATATTTTAATGTGTTGACACATCTATTCACTGTTTCTAGCGGTTATAAGCTTAATCTTACCCACTAACTCAAAATTTTAACACAATTCAACTTTTACAGCTGATTTTTCAATTGAAAGTATATCTGATATTTTAATCTATCTGTGAATAAACTATAACCTAGTACTACAACTAGCCCAAATAATTAAACCAAAAGAACATAAACCCAATGATTTTAAAATTGACATCAACTCAAAATTTCAAAAACCGAAAAATCACAAAAAAAAAAAAAACTTCAAAGATAATGAACAATAGACTTTTAACAATTCACAACTCAATAAAATTACAATCAAGAGAAAACAAATATGTCCTGGTTCCAAAAGAAAATCACACTAAAGCCAAGATCAAGAGGTTGTTATTTAATAACTGATGAAATTTTAAGTGAAGTACCAGAGATAAAGAATTATAAAATTGGTTTAGTTAATTTATTTTTACAACATACATCAGCAGGTTTATCATTAAATGAGAATTGGGATTCAGATGTTAGAATCGATTTAAATAATTCTTTAAATGAATTAATCCCTGATGATCCAGATGCAACAAAATATTTACATAGTAGAGCAGGTGAAGGTAAAGATGATATGGCTGGCCATATAAAATCAACATTAGTTGGTACTTCATTATCAATTCCAATTTCAAATGGTAGATTAGCAACTGGTACATGGCAAGGTATTTATTTATTAGAATTTAGAGATTATCAACATAGAAGAAGTATAGTAGTAACTATAAATGGTCAAACTTGAATTATGGAAACTACAAATATTTTTTTTCTTAAATTAAATCATATATAGTTTTAAAATAGTTTCAATTTTTTAAAAAAGTCATTATATATTTTCTCATAAAACTCAATTTCTGAATATATGTAGAACAATGAATTGATTTGCACTATTAATTTCTTTTTTTTGACAACTATATTTGTATTCTTGTCTCATTAATTTCAATTTATAAATTCTCTATTGTGGATTAAATTAAATATCATAATCATCACCTGTGTCAAAGAACGTTGTGAATAAAACGACAGTACCATAAATCAAAACACCTGCCACTAGTGACATTATAAAGGCAGGTAATACCACTATTTTACAATGATATAATACAAATGATAAACCAACACCTGTAAATACTAAAAATGCTGAAAAGAATTTACCGAAATCAACTATATATGTTGATGATTCACTCATGAAATCTTCACTTGACCATTGATTGCAGATAACTGTTGGTATATGAGCAGCTAAGAATATGAATGCTATAATGATGTAATGTTAGTATATACACCTTTGTATAGAAGGAATAAAGTTAAACGACTTACTTGATATTAAAGGTAACCAATTATTGAATAATGCACAACCTAAAACCACTAATAGGAAACCGATCGCTAGGATCAATGATAGCACTATGATTTTGGAAAGAGGGTTTTTAAAGAAATTAGCAACACCCATGATGATTTAATGTTAAAAAGAAGATGTTTGTTAAAAGTAATTTAATTTAGAAAAAGCCAAATACCCTTTTTTTAAAAATAAAATAAAATGGCAAAAAAAAAAGGTCACGTGAAATTTGGTGTAAAGATGTTTCTGATTTTTTTTTTATTTTTGAACGATCAAATTTAAAAATCTCAGTGGCAAAACAACAAAGCTTTAATTAAAAGGATTTAGATCTTTAAACAAATACAAATATAAACAATGGTATGTATCTATTAGAGTTGTTAGAATATCAATTCAATTGAATTAAACTGGTTTGTCACATACAGTTATACGAAAAGGATCAATTCAATTCTTTTTTATTTTAATAACCTTTTATGACGTTCAAAGAAACTAACATTTAATTTTAAAAATATTAATAGTTTAGAAACAATTATGATGGTGATACAGTCACTTATTCACCAACTGGTAGAATCTTTCAAGTAGAATATGCTCTGGAAGCAATCAAACAAGGAAGTGTAGTTGTTGGTTTATCTACAAAAGATTATGCAGTTTTAGTAGCTTTAAAGAGAAATGCTGAAGAATTAGGTTCATATCAAAAAAAGATTATAAAAGTTGATGATCATATGGGTATTGGTTTAGCAGGTTTAGCACCAGATGCAAGAGTTTTATCAAATTTTTTAAGAGAAAAGGCAATGTCATCAAAAATGATTTTTAATAGACCATTATCAGTAGAGAAGGCTTCAAATTTATTAGCTGATAAAGCACAAAAAAATACACAAAGTTATGGTGGTAGACCTTATGGTGTTGGTTTATTAGTCATTGGTTATGATGAAACAGGTGCTCATTTATTTGAATTCCAACCTTCTGGTACTGCTTTAGAATATATTGGTGCTTCAATTGGTGCAAGATCTCAAGCTGGTAGAACATATTTAGAAAGAACTTTTGAAGAATTTACTACAAATAATTCATCAAAGGAAGAATTAATAGTTCATGGTTTAAATGCATTAAGAGATACTTTAGCTCAAGATAAAGAATTAACTAATAAAAATACTTCAATTGCAATTGTAGGAAAAGATATTGAATTTACATTATATGATGAAGAAGAAGAAGTACAACAGTGGTTAGATCGTTTAGATTCTGTTTCAAATAAGAGATCTAGTAATAACAATGATGATGCAGATGATGATGATGATGATAATGAAAAGAAAGATGATGAAACCAAGAAGGAAGAAGATACTGAACCAAAACAAGATGCTGAAGGTGATGTTGAAGTAAAAGATGAAGAACCACCAGCAACTTCAACAACAGAAACTTCAGAAGATAGAATGGATACAGATTAATTAATTAGTTGAAATAAATTTTCTCTTAATCTTAATAAGTTCTTTTAATTAAATTATCATATACATTTTTTTTATCATTTTATGTTTTGTATGTCTCTAAAAGTTTTCCAATAATAAATTATAATACTACACTTTGATAATAATAACTTTTCTTGTATCTATATGCATTTAATCTTACCACTTTCGTTCTTATTACGATTAAAACTTTTTAACACCCTGATCTCACTATTTTATTTAATTTAGTGGATAACGCCTGTAAATATCTGGAGAGAAAATTTACATATTAACCAATAACTTTCAAACTGAAAAGAAAATGTGCAATGAGTAACGTTTATAGATAACTTTAAACTTATACATGATTCCATTGATCAGTAATTTATATTTATTTACAGGAATTTATCGTAAATCATAATTAAGTAATTAGCAATATTCACTATTAAATTTGGAAATATTTGCTCACCTTTTCAAATAAAATTAGTTAATTTAATTATTTGCCCATTACACTTTTTAAAAATGCTTTACAAAGTTTCAAAGTCCTATGGATTATAAGATTACAAGACTAAAAAGTGAAAAATTTTGTCAAAGGCCTAGAGTTTCTTCAACTATTTTCCTTTTAATCTTTGATAATTTCATTATGGGTGTTTTTAAATTATGTGTATAAATAGTGATGAAAAATTCCTAAAATTTTTTAATAAACTTAATTACTTATATATTAAGAGAAATTAATATAATAGAATAATAAAGATCAATTCTTCATTAACAGTTTATTCTTAAATTGGTCCCTATATTTTCTCTATTGTTCAGCCGTATTATAAAATATTTGCTCTTTTATATTGTTGAATTGTGTTAACAAAGGAAAACTAGAATTATACTAGATATAACATATAACTTAAAGTTTTAAAGTGAATTCTAACCCATCTAAATCATCTATTTAACCCTTTAAATAAGAAAATTTAGTCAAAGATGGATATGTCAAGTTCAAGTTCAAGTACTGGAGCATCATGTCAAATTTCAATGTTATGGAATTGGTATACTATTGATTCATGTTTTATTGCTAGATCATGGCATGTTAGAACAAGAGGTCAATTTGCAGGTTCATGTATTGGATGTTTCTTTTTAGTTATGTCTGCTCAATGGCTTCATAGATTTGCTAGAGAATATGATGCTTCAATTGCTAGAAGAAAGAGATATGTTTTAATGCAACAAAAGAAGAATCAAAACAATCAAGAGAAGTCAAGCAGTGATGGTAAAGAGATTGAAGAAGATAGTTATAATGGATCCAATATTAATGATGAAGTTGATGCAACAAGATTTTCAAATAACAATGTATTACAACCAATGTTTTATGCCATTTCTCATCTTTGGTATTTTGAATCCTTTATGAAATGTTTTGGAAATGATGTTAATGGAGATCTTGAAGGTGTTTATCCATCATTGATTGAACATATAGTTAGAAGTTTGATATTTACAATTCAATGGGGTCAATCCTATATCATTATGTTATTGTTCATGTACTACAATGGGTACATCATTATCTCTTGTATTTTGGGTGCACTTTTCGGGAGACTGTTTTTCAACTATGAACCTATCACATGTACCACCAGAACTGAGAGTGAACAGAACGACAAGAAGTGTTGTATGTGAAATAAATAAATTAAATAAATAAATTAAATAAATAAATTAAATAAATAAAGTAAATAAATTAAAGAAGGAAATTTAACGGTGATAAAAAATCGTAAAACCCGAACACCAAAAAGGAAAAAAAAAATCCTCGAAAAAAAAAAAATTTAAAAGCGAAATAAATAAATTTTTATGACACCTTCAAAATTTCAAAAAATTGTAAAAAAGTCTTTAAGAAAAGGTTAAACCACTTTTCAAAGTTCTAAAAAGTATCCCTCGACATTCTTCCTGTTCCAATTGATACTTGCCTCAACTTCATCAGCTCTCATCCTCAAATCTACATCTTAAGAGAGTGAAGAGAAAATTTTGAATGTTAATTATTCCCCCTTGTTAACATAAATAAAAAAAAACAACAGAAATAGAGAAAGAGATAACTAAACTGCATCCTTGTCATATACATTTATCTCTATTGAAGAAGACATCATCATATACATACATCCCAAAACACAGCAATGTCTAAAGAAGAGTTCAACCCTCAATTCACAAACTTTGGTGCCAATAACGATCTCTTATATACTGATCATGATTTCGGCCAACAGATTTTAACTAATATTGATGGTCTGCCTTACTCAAATGAACAACATAATGAGCACAACAACAACAACAATACCATCAATTCAAACAACACAAACCTTAATTCCTCTGCAAACCATATAGATGCTTCAACTCTATTGGATCAACACATATATTCTCCTCAAAACATTCCGTTCAACATAGATGACCAACATCAACAACAGCAACAGCATCACCAGAGCTTCGGCCAACAACCATTACATCCTCATCAACAACAACAATCTATGCATCAACAGCAGAACATGCAATCATTCGATCAAGGTTTCGATAACATCAATAATCAACAACAATTCCATCAACAACAAGATCCAACTCAACAATTCCATCAACAACAATCTTTCCAACAACAACAACAAATGGCATATTCTAATGACTTGACGGGAATGCAACAAAAGAGAACAAGAGCTTCTGGTGAAGTATTGGCTCTATTGGTTAATGAATTCAATAAAAATTCAAATCCAAGTGCTGCTATAAGGAAAAGAATTAGTGATCAAACTGGTATGTCTGAAAGAAGTGTTAGAATTTGGTTTCAAAATAGAAGAGCTAAATCAAGAAAATTAGAGAAACAACATGTTAGTAATGGTTCAGGTTCCGGTAATAATTTAATCAATGGTAATATGGATGATCCATTTGGTTATAATAATGGAATAAATAATGATTCAAATAATTTAAATAATCCAAATGGTAATAATCTTAATAACAATAATAATCCTGATAATAACAATAATAGTTTTATGATTCCATTACCTACAACAACAAGATATGATAATATACCTTTAAGTTTAAACAAAAATTATTTCTTTATTGATTCAATTAGTCTTACAGTTGGTAGTTGGAAACGTATTAAAAGTGGGAATTTATCAAGTGATAATATTATAAATGTTAGAAATTTATCAAATTTATCACCATTTTCAATTAATGAAATTATGAATAATTCAACAGATTTAATGATTGTTATTTCAAAAAAAAATTTTGAAATTAATTATTTCTTTAGTTCAATTAGTGAAACTTCATCAAAAATTTTATTTAGAATTTTTTTCCCAATTTCTTCTGTTAATAATTGTTCTTTAAGTTTTTCAAATGATGATTTAATGGATGATGAAAATAATGAAAAAGAACAAAATAATGATAATGATAATAAAGGAAATAAAAATAGTCCACCATGTGAATTAAAATTATCTTTATTAAAACCTCCAAAATTTGCTGTTTATTTTAGTTCAATGGTTAATCAAAATATTAATCAATGGTCAATTTGTGATGATTTTAGTGAAGGTCATCAAGTTAATGATGCATTTATTGGTGGTTCAGGTTTACCTCATGTATTAATGGGATTTGAAAAATCTTTAAGATTTATGAATTCTTTTATTTTAGATTATAATAGTTCAAATTTACCTCATGCTCAAGAATTTCCTTTACCTTCAAGAAATCCATCACCTTCACCTTTTAATATGTTACAACATCGTCAATTACATGATCCTACTTTAACTCATTTGAATAATGATCCAATGAATAATGGTACTAATAATGGTGATAACAACAATAATAATCCTAATAACATGAATGATTTTACAAATCCATTATTACAACAATTCGTTCAAGATCCAAATTTAATAACTACACATGGTAATTCAAATCCATCATTTATACCATCATCAAATCAATCACAATCACAAAATAATAATCATGATACTCCAGGTGCTTCAACTGGTGTTACTGATTCCTTTGTTGAATCTTTCATTCAAACTGGTGAAAGTTTCGATATGGGACACGATGATTATTAACTACAATATTCCCCAAAATCACATTTCAAGTTTGTTTTCTTTCATTTTAAAAACAAAAAAAGTTTATTAATTTTTTAATTTTAATTTTTTTTTTCATTTTTTTTCAGTTTTTTCTTTTTTTTTTTTCCATAATATTTTTTTTTTGAGGGTCCTCTATTTTTTTTGTGTCAAAATATTTTTCCAAAAAAATTTATTTAAAAAAGTTTCTTTAATTTAATTTTAATTTTATTTATATTGTCTCTTATTTATTGATTAATACTTGGCTGATATATATATATTTAATGTTGTGATCTTTTAAAAATTTTTTGGTAGTTCATTGTAGAAAAGCGAGTTGAGTAATGTACAACAGATTAATATTGGAAGAGAATATCATTGTTAATTATTCAACTACATGAGATATAAAAAAGATTCACTAGCATTTTATTAAATTTAGGGAATCCTGTATAATGTAAACAAAAAGCAATACTCTCTTCTTTAAGTAAAGAAAGTATCACCAACCAAAAAAATTAAACCTTTAGACCAAAGTAAAAAAAAATATCCAAATAAAAAAAAAGCATAATTGCAAACAATATGAACATAAAGGAATGTTATTCATACTAGCAATATTATATATATATCATCATACCAAAAAAAGAGAAAGAAATAAATAAATTGTTATAAAAAAAGAGGGGGAATATAATAAATAATTTATTTTGTTTAAGGGAGAAAAATGGATAGTCTTTAATCATCATTATCATTAGTATTGTTCATAAATGATTCATTGTTTCTTTCATAATTCAAAAATTGTGTAGCATCATCAACCATTTCTTCTTCTTCCTCATCATCATTAATTTCATCCAGATCATCTTTAGAAACAAATTGATTATTAACAGTATTATTAACCGTTATTGAATCATTATCATTATCATTAATTTGAATTTCATTATCAGTACTTTTACCAACATTATTTGAAGAATTATCAATATCATAACTTGGAGGATTTGATGGTAAAACTAAAGAATTTAAAGTAAAATTATCATTAACTAAACTTGAAGTTGAATTATTTGTAGATGATTGATAACCAAGACTATGAATAAAATCTGGTGGATGTTCAATTAATTCTTCATCATCTTCATTACTACTTTCTAATAATAAATCATTTGAAACAAAATTATAATCAGGTAATGGAGGTCTTGAACCTTCTTTTGATGCATAACCCCATTTTTTAATATTTGCTTCAATAAATACAAAACCATATTGACCAAGATTAATATGAATTGAACAAGGATTATTAGCACCAATAATTGGATAGATATTTTTCCATTTAATACCTCTAATATGACCACCAACAGCTTTTTCACTTAATTTTTTACCATTTCTTGTGAAAAAGATTACACCACTTCTACATCTATAACCAATACCAATAACATCACCTTTTTGGAAACTTGGGAAAATTGTTGATTCAACATCAGTTAATTTAAAAGAATTATTATATCTTCTTGAACCATTTGAATCATAACTTATTGAATAAAGATGTCTACCAGGTAATCTAAAATAAGGATAAGGTTTTGTTGATAATCCAATAGATATTAAAGTATTTTCAAAATCATCTAAATCAAAAATTTTAGCTTCAAAATAATAAACATCATGATTTCTAGGTATTGGAATATTTGATTGAATTGAACATTGATAATCATACATATTAAATTGAATTTCAGTTTTATTTCTAACTGTTATACTTTGATTTAAATTATAATCAGGTATAAATTCAAATGCTTCAATACCTCTTTCTTCAATTTGTAATTGATAAACCGCTCTAATTTCTTCATTATAAGTATCATTCATTATAGGAGGATATTTATGAATATAATCACTTCCTAATTTATATAGATGTTGTTCATTTGGACTTAATTCCATTAATCTTTCTTGAATTTCAAATTCATCATCAAATTGACCAGCTTCATCATGTTGTAATCTAATTGAGGTATATAATTGGAAACTCTTTTCTTTAAAATATTTATAAGCAGCAATCAACAATATTGTGAATATTGCCAATATTACTATTGAGAAAAGAGCAGATATAATGATTATAACCGTCAGTATTGCTTCTGAATTATCAGTAGTATCTTCACCATTGTTTAATCTACTATTACCATTGCCATTACCGGGATATTTCCCACCATAATTTGGATTTGAATAGTTTTTTGATATAGGAACAGCAAATACCTGTATAAGTAATAAGAAATAAGCTATTATCCCTCTCTTATTTATAGGGTTCAACATAATATTATGATATATGTGTGTTTCTAAAATGTTTCTTTGAATTAGTTTGGCTTTGGTACCTTAGTTGAAGTCTCTTTACCCCTATAAAAATTACACAAAAGACACAAAATTAAAAAGTAAAATGAGATGCAACAGAGTCCTTGAAATTTGGGGAGAAGATGTAGAAAAACAGTAATATGGTTTAGGAATGAATGAATAGAGTAACAGAGAACGTTAAACTGAACTTTTTTAAGAAAAATAGAACAGAAACAAATTAAATTCAAGTTTTTAATCGATTTCAAACTTAAAAAATTGAGCTTTTTTTCTAAATTTTTAAGATTATTTATTTATTTTTTTTTTTTTTTTTTGGTCACGTGAAAATTTCTATAATTTTTTTAATGAGATTTTTTGAATTTTGAAAGAAAACGTTTTAATGAAGATTTGATTGTGGGTTTTAAGGTTGATTTAGTTGTTTATTCAGTCTAGTTGTTGTGTTCAAAAGAAGAATTTCCATTGTGCAAAATTACTGCTGTGAAAAAATGTCAGAAGATGCTCTAATTACAAGTACAGATCCAAACCATCCAGCTAATGTTATCTGTGATCTATGTAAACTATTCTACGATAACAATTGGTGTACAGGTACAGGTGGTGGTATAAGTATAAAACATGATTGTAAAGCATTTATTGCTCCATCTGGTGTCCAAAAAGAAAAGATGAAACCAAAAGATTTATTTGTTTTAGATACAAATGATAATACAATATTAAGAAGACCTGATAATTATAAACCTTCAGCATGTACACCTCTATTCTTAACTATTTATAAAAAATTCTCAAGAATTGGTGCTTGTATTCATACACATTCTCAAAATGCAGTTATGTGTTCATTATTATATAAAGATGAATTTAAAATTTCAAATATTGAACAAATAAAGGCAATTCCAAAAGTTTTTGAACCAGGTTATTTAAGTTTCTTTGATACTTTAAAAATCCCAATTATAGAGAATAAAGCTCATGAAGAAGAATTAGAAATTCCTTTAGATGAATTATTAGATAAATATCCAAATACAATTGCCGTTATTGTTAGAAGACATGGTATATTTGTTTGGGGTGAAAATATTGATAAAGCAAAAATTTATAATGAAGCAATTGATTATTTATTGGAATTAGCTATAAAAATGAAACAATTTGGAATTAAACCTGATTGTGGTATTGGTGAAGAACAAAAATATATAGATGCAAAAATTTATGATTAGATTATATGTTCCTCCTCCCACGATTTTGTTTCCTTTATTAATATACAGTTAGATTGTTCATTTTTTTAATGTTTTGAAATGTTTCTGATCATATAAATAGTTCTTGTAATGTATTAATGGAATGTTTTACTTGTCTTTGGTATTGGATCTCCATGAACTTTAGTCCAATCTATCGTTTTATCAATCTTTTCATCAATTAAACCAACACATAACACTATATCACCTCGTATCACTAATAACCCTAATTCTTCAACTATACTACTCTCTTGTTCTTCTTCTGAACCTTCTGGTACTTTGGGTACAATGACTCTTTCTTGTGCATTCGTCAATATAACATTTGTTATATGATCATATCCTTCAAGTATACCAACAAAGTATTTCCCATCTGCTGTTATAACTGCTACTTTTTCTATTAGAATTGAAGTCAAAATTGTTAGTAAACTATTCTCTATAATACAAATAATTACTGATATCAACTTACGATTTAGAAATCCATTTAAACTTGACATTTTCTTTAATTTTAAATATGTTTTAATTTCAAGTTTTATTGTTTTCATTTCAAAAAAGTAAAAAAAAAAAAGTTTCTGCCAAATGTTAATTTTTTGTCCGGAATTTTATATTTTTTATTTTATTTCAAAACAACATCAAATGATTTAAACAAATTATTAAAAGATTGAAGTTAAAGTTAAAATGGCTTACGAATTTCAATTCAATAATCACAATGTTTCAGACGAATCCTTATCTGATTCCAAGAGATACGATATACATCCAATGGAATTAGTAGTGCAGTCTATATTAGGTGAACCATTAGAAAATTTATCAACAACATTTCAATCATTACATGAATCACAAGTAGTATTAATGGCAAGAATTAAGATAATTGATGAAAAATTAGAGAAAATAAATAGAGATGTTATTAATGATCCAGATTTAGAAAATATTGATTTAACTATAAAAGAATCAAATGAAAGATTAATTAATGTTAAAAGAAGATTATTTACAATTCTATCAAAATTAAAAAAGATTGAACAAAAATTATCAAAAGTTGAAATATAATTGTTTAAGAACTACAATAGATTACGAAGTTATTGAGACATTAAAGAGTCATATACTTTTATATTTATAATGAGGGAAAGAAAAAAAGAAATTAGACATGATAAGACCTTTTTTCTTAGATTTATTTTTTTTTTGGTTAACAAATTCATTAAATAATGTCAGTTCTATTGTTCTAATAAGTTATAAAAAACAAATTGAATGTTACATTAAATATTCTATGTTTTTATATGATGATAATTTTTTTAGGGGATGATTGATTATTTGGTTTTAAAGGATTATGGTGACCAAATCTTTAATAAACTATATGGATAACCACCAGATTTATATTTGAAAATACTCATAACAATACTATAAGCAACCCAAATTAAACCAATTAATAATATTGTTGCTAATGCATGAACTTTTTGATCTTCAATTCTTGGAACTTTAATGATTAAAGTAATAAAACAAAATGCTAATAAACCATAAACAAATGACATGATTTGAGTTTCAGCACCTAATTGCATTTGTTGACCACTGACAAAGTATTCAACTGAATCAGGACCTGATGGTCTAACATATGGAACACCTCTAATATTATTAAACATATAACCAGTTGTAAATAATAAAATTGCAAAAACAACAAAGGCACCCCACAATTGTTTTGAAGTTAAAATAGTTAAAACTTTACCAATATGTTTTTTAATTAAATAAACAGTAATAAATGAAATAATTGCAGTAACTGAAATTGAACCCCATGGTACTGGTTCATGAATTACAACTTTTTTACCTGTAGTATCTTCAACTAATCTTAAAAATTCAGGTGTAAATTCATTCTTTGGATTAGCTAATTGTTCCATTGCACCATCAAATGTAGTAGTTTCATTAGTTGGATAATATGTATAGATTCTTGGAATATTTTGAACTTGGAAAGCTTGAAAGATTTCAGTTTCACCATCAATAAAATCAGCTTCTAAAAAGAATAATCCATCACCATCTGGATGATCTTCAAACCATGAATTTGCAATTTTTTGATATTCTGGAGCAATCATCATACATGGTTGACAACCAACATGAGTATTTGTAGCAGTAAGCATTAAAATATAATGAGCCTTTCTTGGACCTTCTAAAATACGTTTATAATTCTTATTTGTTAATTTTATAATATTAGATTTTGGTGATTGAGATTTATATTTCAATAATTTCTCTGTTGAAATTGCTGTTGATAGAGCAACCCAAAAGGTTAAAAATGAGAGTATAGAAAATCTCATAGTTGATTAGAATTGAATATCTGGAAACAAACAATGAGAATTGAATCAATCTTTCAATATAATTTGAATGAATTTGGATTGAAATATGAATAGTTTTTTTAGTTTAAATTGAATTCGTGTCTTTTTATAATGGAAACCGGTAGGCGCAACACCATAAAAACGAGGTGACCGGGTTACATTTTGGGTCGAAATTCATGTTAAATCAGTGTGTTATTGAGGTTAATTTGTACTTATATGGGTGTTAGATGATACATTGAATGCTATTGTATCTGTGTATAAACTCATTAAGTCATGTATTTGTTAAAAAATGTAATTAATTTGTTGTTGTGTCAAAAAAATTTGGCTGGAAGAAAAAAGCCTTTAATTATGAACAACAACTTTTATATATGTATGTAGTATCAAACCCTCATCATATTATCTATTAAATCATTAATTCTAATGGCAGGCCATTGTTTCACTAACTTCAGTTCCATATAGATAGTTACCTAAAGCAGCACCGATAACAACTGCAATCATTACCCATAAATTATAACTCATAAAAATCAACATTAATGTATAAGAATAACCAACTAAAACACCATAATAAAATGCCTTTTTGGCTCTAGTGTATCTGCCTGCAGTTACAATTGTATTAGTATATGTTCCAGTAGTTATTAGTTGATTTTCAGAGTCTGACGTGCTAACAATAATCGTTTCCACTAATTTAAAGAAGATTCTTGTTAGTTGACTCAACACAAAACAACATCTAGATTAATGAATAAACAAAATATAAATACTTACGTGATGCTTCAAATCTTTTGATCTTTGATCTTAGTAACTCATACCCGAGTCCTAAAACAACAACTAGTAGTAATGATACAATAAATTGTTCTAATGTATGAATGTGCCAATGTGAGGTAAGGAGACAGGTATTTTTGTATGAAGTTGTTAGCAACATGTTCATTGAACACATTTCATCACCAGGCATAGGCATAGTATGGTCTGACATTGTGTGATATATTTAAGGGGGAAGTACAGGTCTATAAGGGCAATAGCTTGAGTTGTACTTTGAAGTGTTGTTGTAGTATCAAAGGGTGTAGAATTGAAATTTTGATAACATTTATTTGATGCGATGATTTTTTTTAAAAACGGTCTTTGATTTCAAACTCCAAAAAGCTGATAACTACTTTAACTTAGCCATTCGTTAGAATAAATTGCTCGCTATTATTCAATACTTCTGTTAGTGTGCTTGTCTATTGTCATCATTAATTTGTGCTTCAGTAGTAATTTGCAGTCACTAGGCCAATTACATGTGGTTATCTTGCTATTTGTTAGGAATTTGAAAGAGATTTCAATTCCGATTTACAAGTTTACAAGCAACAAATAACCAATGGTTGTATCTGTATAGCTCATTATGTTGATATAGCACTTAGAGCTTATAGTATATTTCATATTTAGCTGGTGAAATCACAATTTACTCATGTTTTTCAAGATTTGTCACATACAACTAATAGTTATTAGTTACAAATCTTTGTTTACAAATTTTAAAGGAAACTCATTGATGTCCCAATAAGGAACATATACCTTTCACTAAAAGACAAAGTGGATTTGAAAATCCATCTCAAAAGTTCAATTAGATCATGTTTTCTAAGCTACAAAGAATCAAAAGCTGTTGCTGGCTCTTAAGTTTTTGAAATTGTGGGAAGTAGAACATAGCTGTTTTGATTTAAACCATTCACACAACTCACAATTTACTAATGTATCAACTATGAATAGAACACAACATTTATGAATAACATACAACATTAAAACATCAGAGAATGCTAAAGTACACAATTCGTTTAACTCTATTTGATTTTACATCTTTTTAGAAGTGTATTATTATTAATTTCAAGTACATTTTTTTCTTGAGTTTCTAACCTACTTTTAAGAACACAAAAACTCTATGATGTTCATTGCTGTTACAATACAATACAACAAAAACAATAACACAGAATGTTTCAAATTCCTTGTGAATATCATCTTCTCATCTCTATTCTTTGTTTAGACATGCTTACTGGTTTGATTGTGATGCACTTCATTAATTTCCCAATCGGGACATGAATGGTATTTTTGAAAACAAAATTATCAACACTTTAAAATAAACATAAATCAAGTTATGAAAAACAATTGTTTCATCATTGTATTGGTATTGTGGTGAATTATACAAATTATGAGTTCAAAATAAAAGTATAAAGATGTCAATAATTCTTCAATTCTTCAGATTTGTTTTACTTTATTTTCTTTACTATCATTAATTAATTACATTCATTTAAATTATCTTACACTCGTTTATTACTACTATGAAGGTCTCTGCTGCTTTATTATTTTCTTTCATTGCTTTTTCACAAAAAGTTCTAGGTGCTTCAAATTCAACTGATTCTGCTTCTACTATTGATTTAGATAGTATTTTAGCTGATTTACCATTTTCTGAAGATGCAATTATTGATATTTATGAAATTGATGAAGATATTACTCCAGTTTTATTAGATAACTCTGTCTTATTTGTTAACAATACCATTGCTGATGTTGAATCTTCAGCTACTTTAGAAAAGCGTGATGCTGCTCATTGGACTGCTGCTTATAGAAAAGCTGGTCAACCATTAGGTAAGCGTGAAGCTGAAGCTGATGCTGATGCTGATGCTGCTCATTGGACTGCTGCCTACAGAAGAGCTGGTCAACCATTAGGTAAGCGTGAAGCTGATGCTGAAGCTGCTCATTGGACTGCTGCTTACAGAAAAGCTGGTCAACCTTTAGGTAAGAGAGAAGCTGAAGCTGAAGCCGATGCTTATTCTTGGCATATCCCAAAAAGATATCATGGTCAACCACCAGGAAAATAAACTCTATAAGTAGTTTGTGACAAACCTATATCTCTTACTTTATTATTTTCTTTCATACGTTTTTTATTATAATCTTTAATTCACAAATTCTATAAGATTATTTTTAATATTTTTTTGCTTTTATGATTTCATATCATTTTACAGTTTACAACTTGGTTATAATAACTTAAAATACATATTTATACTTTATATTTACTAATTAATATCTTTATTTGTAGTGATAAAGCTTTAAATCAATTCCGATCTAAAAGTCACGTGAAAGTTTCCCGGAATTCGATTCTCACTCGATTTTGATTTTTCAAAAAATACACGAAATTATGGATTCAAAATAATCAAGTTTGTATCTCAACAATTTAAGGTTGAATCAATCGAATACCATCGTTAATTGTATCCGATTAGGTAAAAATGACTATAAAGGGATTAGAACAGTATCTTACTGAAAGAAATTTTATTTTTCAACAGCCAATTGAAGGTATCAGAGGGGCAAGATTAGGTATTGATATCTCATACTACTTTTCAAAGGCAATTCCATTTAAAAGTGAACAATATTTAGATGGTATTGGTGGGTTTCCAGCAACTGTTAAAGCAACATTAGAAGAAGATATTTCAATTTTTAATGAATATGACATTACCCCTTACTTTGTCTTTAATGGTAATTTTACTCATGATATATTTGAAAGTAAATATTTGGAAAAGGACTTGAGTCCATTACAAAAGCACAGAGACAAGGTTTGGTCAAATTACCAAAACTTAACCTCAAGAAACCCAATTCTACCAGCAGTTGCAGTTGACTCATTTAGGGAACTGAATACATCATTTAATGTTGATGATTTTTATCTTGATTTAATCGATTATTTTGTGTCAAAAGGAATTGAGTATATGATAGCACCATTCTCATCTTGGGCTCAATTAGTCTATTTATTTGATCAAGGAGAGATAGATGCAATTTATGGTCCATTGGAAATTCTTACTCTTGGTGCAATTGATAGATTGATCGTTTATTTAGACCAAACACATCTACCTTCAAAACAAATTAGATTTGTTGATAAACAAAGAATTTTTTCAGAATTTGGAATTACACAGAGCCAATTCAGAGAAATAGCTGTTGTTGTTGGATGTGATATTCAACCTTCAACCTTCCCAATGTTTCCAAGCTTTCCTGGAAATCAACAAACTCAAATGTTTGAGATATGTTTCCAATTAATTATAAATACACCAGGTATATACTCTGCTGTTGTTAACCTTGATAATAATGAGCTTCTCCAAAAATTCAAAAAATCTGTTGTTGCAATTGATTATATGCCAGTATTGAAAATAGATGGTCGTGTTGAACCTATTAACTCTGATAAAATTAAACAACCTGTGGATTTTGCTACTATATTTGGTTTAGATTTACCACCTGAATTTCATCTATATCATACAGTTGGTTTATTAAGAACTAAGGTCACTGAAACTATTATTGAAAAAGTCTCCAGTGAAAGAGTTCCAGTTGAAGGCATTGCAACAAAGCAGTATATCAATTTAATCAAAGCATCTTTAAATTTGTTTAAGAAGAAAGAATTGAATTTATTAGTTCCAACCATGCATAGATATTTTAATTTTTTACAAATCGATTTTGATGAATTTTATAATAAGCACAAAAGAGTTCCTTTAAAAGTCAAGAATGATACAGCTATCTATCCACCATTGAAAGGATTAATAATAAGATCAACTGATAAAGAATTCAATTTACTAAAATTATTAAAGAGTTTAGATTCATCTGATTTAATTTCAAGCTCTAACTTCCCAGAAACTTCAGAAGATTCAGAAAAATTAACTGGAAATTATGAAATCATTGGCTCTTCATTCTTAAAAACTTTGGTTGCATTAGGTTTCATTGAATATAAAGCTTCTAAAATTACATTCAATAAGTGGACTGATGTATTATTAAAAACTAGAGACTACAATGAAACTTATTCATACAATTTATTGTTACTCTTAATATTTTTCAAGGTTGATGCTTTCAAATTTGATGAAAATTTTGAACCATCTTTGGTCGGTGGCAGTAAAGCTACAAATCCAGAAGATAAGAAAATTGCTACATTAATTGGTAGATTAGCCACATTTATGCCATTAAGACAAAGTACACCATCATATTCTGGACCAATCTCAAGAGACTTATTGTCCTTCCGTTCATCTATTGATTTTTTGAGCAAAAGCACTAGATCATTAATTGGATGTATGATAATTGCTTCTTTGTCCAATAATGAGGTTGCTAAATATGATAGAGATTTAGAAGAGTGGAGAGAGCTTGTTTCAGAAGTTCCTTTTGGTAGAACTTTACCAACAACTGTTATGGGGATCGTTTTCCAAACTTTAGCTGATGCTTACTTCCAAGAAAAAGATATTACAAAAGCACTTGAAATAACTTTATCATTTGTGAAATCTTTAAATACATCATTTTCAAATATTGAATCCGATATCAAGGAGACTATTGATTTTATGTCAGCTGTATTTTCAATTGCTGATGTACTTAATGAAAGTTCATTAATAGACAAGAAAACCTATGAAACATTTGTTAAAGCCAAAGAATTGATTTCAAAAATACCAAACGAATTAGCATAATAAAACCTTATATATACGATGCCTTATTATGGAATAAATAAACGTCTACGTATTGAATGGAATCGTTCCAGTAGCTTAAATGACAAAACTTTTTAATTAATCTCTATTTAAATCAATTTAGCAACCCAGTAGTTTAACCACAAAAAACACACAAAACAATAACAAATTAACAAATATATGATTGAGTATATTATCACTCTAGATCTTTCATTCTTTCACGAACAATCGCATCGACATCTTCACCATCATAATCAGTACCATCTTCTTTAATAAATCTTAACTTTTTACCAATCTTTTGAACTTTACCATCTTTCAGACGTCTCTTGATCAATTTACCACTTGGTAAAACTTCAGTCTCATATTGTCCATCTTCACTAATAAACGATGTAGCCTTTGTTGCTTCAGCTACTGTATCTGGGGGAGGTTCATGTTCAGACGGAATAGTATTCTTTCTCTTTCTATTGATGAGTCTTTTAACTGCATTAGGATCCTTTTCCCAATTCCAACCTTGTTTCATTTGTTCATAAGCTTCATTTTCAATCTTTCTTCTAACTTCAGTTCTCTTTTCTAAAGCTCTGAAAATGTCAACATCAGTTGGGAAGAACCAATTTTGCAGGACATGTAAAATTAAGTCATATGTAATTGGCATAGCTATTAAAATAAATATAGCAGCCCACCATGTTACATCATGACCAAATTGATGGAAAAGACCTTGTGTAACATCATAAATCTTTTCATTATCTTGAGTCTTATATAACCCTGGTAAGATACAACACCATAACATCCAACCACCACAACTTAAAATACAAGAAGCAACACACATAATAGTTCTATCATGCATTTCCAAAAACTGACATTTGACATTTATAGTAATAACAATAGCAGAATAGACCAACATACCTTGTGGATATAAAGAATTATCAATTAATGCACTAAAACCCCAAATATTCCATGATGCAAAAGTAATCAGAAGAGAAGTAGTAGTAGCAACCACCATCCAACTAATAAAAATTTTCAAATTAAATAATTGTGATTCCCTACCAGTAGCGTATAATTCAGGAACAGCTAATAAAGTTGCAGGTTTCAAATCTTTCTCAAACATACCAATACATAAAACTGGCAGTGATGTAAATAAAGTGTTGAACATAGATAAAGACCATGGTTCATATAAAGAAGTACCAGTAAACATTGTATTTCTTTGGAAAATTAATTGAGTCAAATAGAAGGTAAACTCCTTGTAGAAAGTTGATAAAACAAATTTGGATGTTCTAACATAGTTGTATCTACCGTGGACCAACAATAATTTTTGTAAAAATCTAAATTGAGCAATTGAATAATCTGAAGATCTAGCAGCTTGTAGACCCTCTTTACCTGTAATACCAATACCTATATCGGCAGCTTGAATCATTGATACATCATTAGCACCATCACCAACAGCAACAGTAACGATGGATCTATCTAGATTTCTAATACTGGTGACCATCAAAGCTTTCTGTGAAGGACTTGCTCTACAACAGATAACAGAGTTTGTCAAAGTACATAGCTCAACAAACACTGATAAAAGAGAAGGATCAGTTTCTAAAGAACTTAAAGTTGCACCATCAATGACAACAACACAATGAGCAACATTACCAGCCTTCAATTCTAATTGAGCAGCAGCCATCTTAGCTGTTAAATCTTCATCATTAGCATCTAAAATAACAACTGTTGAATAATCCTTGATCAATTTACATGAATAACCGATATTGATAGCAGTTTCCCTTTTATCACCAGTTAACATCCACAATTTAATACCAGCTCTTCTTAATTTTTCAATAGTTTGAGGAACACCATCTTGTAATTTATCTTCAATGGCAGTTGCACCAGCTAGTTCTAAATTATTTTCTAATAAACCACCAATTTTTTCAACTTTAGCAGCTCTATCAACTAAAGAAGTTTTAGCAGTTGCATATTCTAATGACCAAGAATCATAAACTGGTTTCTCTAGCCATTTATAGGAGTATAAAAGAGTTCTTAAACCATCTGTTGAAAATTCTTCAACATGTTGTAAAGTTTTTTCAAGAATATATTCATCATTCAATAAAAGTTTATTATTTCCAATATAATCTGATGTAGAAATATTATATTTCTTCTTTTGTTGTAAATTAATAGATTTCTTAGCTTCTAAGATAACATCATCAATTTCATCTTCATCCTTTTTAACTGTTTGAATATAATCATCAATTGAATGAATAGAACTCATAGATGGTCTAGCCATTTGAACACTCATTCTTGGAATATCCATAGATTGACGTTGATTAAGAACAACTTGTGCTTCATTTTGTTTTCTAACTGTAGCACTTCTAAATAATTCTTCTTTTTTGACTTCAGCTAAATCTGAATTTTTTAATCTTTCTAAAATAACATTATCAGCACCTTTACAGATTAAACAAATTCTATCATCAGGAAATTTAACAACAACTGACATTCTTTTTCTATCAGAGGTGAAATCAACAACATCTAAAATTTCATAAATTTCATCAACTGGTGCAGAATCTACCCCATTTGGATAAGTTCTAATCTTCAAATTTTTACCAGCTTTACCAAAGACGGCATAACCCATATCCCTAGCAGCAACAACTAAAGCTAATTCATCTGGTGAAGATGATTGATATTCAATTTCTTCATTCTCTTCAGAAATTGTTTTTGGTAAACATGTATGACAAAGAGCTAATGATAAAATAAAGAATTTTGCCTTTTTGGCAAATATTGAATTTGGATTATTTTGAATAAATTGAATTAAATCAAGTGTTGTTTTTAAACCATCCATTTTAATATCATCTTCATCAGAAATTTTATCTTTCTTTGATTGATTTAATTTATTATTAATATTTTCAGGTTTTGGTTTTGAAGAAATAGCTGAAGCTAAACTTGGTCTACCTGTATAAACTGTATTACTTCTTTTAACATCAATAGATTTTCTTGATTTTATAGCTTCTAATTCTTCTTCATAATCATCAAAACTACTATTTGAATCTATTCTATTTAAATCAACATTACCTAAAGTTTTAATATCATGAAGCCATGGAGTACCAGCCACGGAAAAGTTTCTAAAAATCATCATATTATCAGTTAAAGTACCAGTTTTATCACTAAAGATATAACTTGCTTGACCTAATTCTTCTAAAATTGTTGCAGTTCTTGCTTCACAAGGAGTATCAGTTGGTCTATGATACATATCAATATCCCAATGTAAAAATAAAGCTTGAATAACTTTAATGATTTCTGTTGTAACATATAAAGATAATGGGATAAGTGTATTATACATGATAATAAATGACATTACAGTTGCAGCATCACCAGCATCTGCTTGTCTTAAATACCAAGCTTTATCAGCAAATCTTTTATAATATAATTTTTGACCCATAAATGAGAATAATGATAAACATAAAACAACAATAACCATAAATCCAACAATTATATTAATAGCTCTTTGTAATTTTGGTGCTTTAATTCTTGGATTTTTAATAGCATTCATTCTAATTTTAGATTCTTCACCAGTGAAAATTACTAAACCAAGAACATTTTCAGTATTTCTAATAATTGAACCTCTATAAACAACATTATCAGGACCTAATGGATAAACGTCATCTTTAATTCTAATATTACCTTCAAAATTATATAAATCAGGATTTGGATCTTCAAAAGTAATATCAGCTTTAAATTCTTTTAATCCAATAGCAGAATTCATAACTTTTGAAATTTTAGCATGAGGTAATTTTGATTTTAAATTAGTTTCACCATCTAAATCCATTGTTTCAACATAAACTTCATTATCATTTTGACCATCAGAAGTTAATAATAAAATATCTGCAGGTACAGGTTCATCTTGTGATAATTTTATAATATCACCAACTCTAATATCTTTCCATTTAATTTTAGAAATTTTAAGATCTAATTGATTTAAATAATTTAATTTCATAAAAGTATTTGGTTGTTGTAAAATTTGTTCATCAAAAATAATTTGATTTTCTAATTGATTATTATGAATATTATTATTATTATTATCTAAATCATCAGGATTTAATTTTGAAATTGAAGTTTTACTTGAAAGTCTTGATAAAGTATAAATAGTTGGATTTTCATTTGTTATAATTGAATTCCTTATATCATCTTGATTATTTGTATTTGTAGATGATGATGCAATTTTATTTGAATTTAATGATGTTAATTTTAATTCCTTTTTTTCTTTTTTTGATAATTTATAATCTATTGAAGGAATATGTTTTGGTAATAAAATATTTGAATATTTATTATTTTCTTTTTTATCTTGAACATGTCTTCTCCAATCATCATAACCTTCTCTTAAAATTGAAATTGTTATAAAGATTAATAATGGAACAATTGTTGTATAACTACCAGTAGTTGACCAACCTGGAATCATTTGAAGAATAGCAACAGTTAAGAAATAAATATTAGCAATTTTGGAGAATTGAGCATATAATTGTCTTGGAACAAAAGTATATGGAGAATATCTTGCAGAAGTAATTGTATTATCAATAAAAGGTTTTTTATATCTTTCATCAATTAAATAATCTTGATTAGCCTTTCTTGGTTTAATTGTTGGATAATCTGTTGAATTAAAGAATTTTTCAACAGATATTGGTAATTTTCGACCATTTTCAGACTTTTTATATGATTGAATTCTGAATACAAAGTTTTTAGCATTTGTTAATTTCTTTTGAATTTTACCTCTTAAACCTGCATAATAAGTTGGATGAGGATCATGTCTTATTATAGGTACAGTTGGATCATTTTCATTTTCTAAATCCAAATCATTTTCTTCAGAACTTGATCTATTATTGTTGTTATTAAGAATATTATGAAATGATGTTGAACCTTCATTAATTGTTGAATCGTTAATATAGGAGGAATCCAAATCATTTAAAACTTTGATTTCATCTAATTCTATTGGAGTTTGACCAGATCCAGAAGGAGAAGACCAACTATTATCTTGATCAGTATTTGAAGTAGTATCATGGTCTATTATTTTATCATCTTGTTTCAACATCTTGTCCAAAGTTTTATTAAACAATTGTGATCTCAAAGAATAACCACGCTGTCTCTTCTGTGTACGAGCCACTGGAAGAGGGTTCAAATGGTCATTCCTGTTGGTATCTGACATTGTGTGTTGGAACAGTTACTCAGTGCCAGAGCAAGTAAGTCTGTGGAATATGAATGCAAACCTCTAAGTTGTTTTAATAAAGCAAAATGTATTGGAATCAAAAAATTTCCCTAATGATTTGATTTTGATTCCGCTGAGAAAAAAAAAATAAAGCTAAGAAAAAAGCACAGATAAGAATAAGCAGTAGGCAGTGTTGGTGAGGGAGGTACAGTCAGTTGAGAGTAAATGAAGTCTATTGAGTACCAACCGCTCTGTTTTCTTTCCAATTATAAAGCCAAAAGATATAAAGATGAAGGGTCCAAACTCAATTTTTTAATTTTATTTCCTCTATTTTATTTTTAGTGGTGTTTTAAAATTTCTGCCCTACTAAAAAAAAAAAAAAAAAATATGCGAATTTTTGAAATGTAAACAAACAAAACATCACCAACACCAAATTGTAGTGGAATACTTAACTGCAATGGACGAACTATCAGAGAAGTTAGGCTCTGTCAACCTTTCTCCTTCAAAACAGGACAATGATAAACCATTTAAATCTTCCTCCATTTTTCTGAATAAGAAACTGTCTTCTCTGTCTGCTCCTGCTAGAAAGAAATCGCCTTCAACTCCAACAAAGAAATCTGTAAATGATTCAAATTTCTATAGTACAAACAACAATGATCTATTTAAACCAATGTCTGTCACTGATGATAATTGGAAAAATAATAAACCTTTATTACAAAAAACTGTTATTCAAAATCCTTTAAACATTAATAATTCTTTAACAACTAGATCAAATGCACAAATTTTAAGTCCAGGTAAAAAAGGTTTTGCTCAATTTGCAAAATCAGATTCTCCTTTTAAAGATCCTTATTCTTCTTTAAATAATAATTCAATTCAAAGAGCTGGTGCAGATTTTTTAAATTCAAATTCAAGTTCAATTTTAAAATCTGATCAAGATTTAGTTGATAATTTAATTTCATCAATTGGTTCAAATGATGATGCAAAAGAAATAAAATATTTAGAAAAAATTGAAGAATCTGATAAATCTGTTAAAGGTTTATCTGTAATGTTATTAGATCATCAAGTTCATGGTTTAAAATTTTTAAGAAAAAGAGAACGTTCAAAAATTATTCATAAAGGTGGATTATTATGTGATGATATGGGTCTTGGTAAAACTGTCCAAACAATAGCTTTAATGGTTAAAAATTCACCAAAATCTAATGATGATGATTTATCAAATATTGATGATTTAAATATTGATGAATCGAAACAAGATTTTAAATTAAATCATTTAATTAATAAAAAAGTTCCAAAAATTAAATTTAAATCAACTTTAGTTATTTGTCCAGTTAGTTTAACAACTCAATGGAAATCAGAAATTGAAAAATTTGCTCCAAATTTAAAAGTTTATCTTTTCTTAGGTTCAAATAGATCAAAAGATATAAATTATTTAAAAAATTTTGATGTTATAATTTCTTCTTATGAAACAATTAGATCTGAATTTAATTCAGATGAAGATTCACCAATTTATAAAGGTTATTGGTATAGAATTGTTTTAGATGAAGCTCATACAATTAAAAATAAAAAATCAAAAACTGCTATTGCTGTTTATAATATTGAAAGTATTAGAAGATGGTGTTTAACTGGTACACCAGTTCAAAATAATATTGATGAATTACAATCTTTATTCATATTTTTAAGAGTTTCAAAATATTCTGATAATGAATTATGGATTAGTGTTGTTTCAAAATTATTAAAAAATGGTCAAACTAATAAAGTTTTACAATTATTAAAAGATGAATTAGATACAATTATGTTAAGAAGAACAAAACAAATTTTACAATCATCAAAATTTAAATTACCACCAAAACAAATTACAAGAGTTTTAATTGATTTTAATGAAGATGAAAAATTTATTTATGGTAATTTAATGTCAATTTTTTCAAAAGATCTGAAATTTAGATTAGATTCTGAAAAGAATATTGATAATAATAATGATAATGAATCACCAATAAAGAAAAATCAAAACGAAATGATTAATAAAATTTCAAGTTCTTCTAAAGTTTCAACAAAAAGTTCAAATTCAAATCCAAATTCAAGTAAAAAATCTGATTATATGTGTGCTTTAGTTTATTTATTAAGACTTCGTCAATTATGTTGTCATTGGAAATTATTAACTGATGTAAAAATTGATGAAGAAGAATTAAAAGATATTTCAAAAACAACAAATATAAGTGAAATTAAATCAACAAAGACTAATGTTACTAAAACAATTGATGATGAATTAGATGATTTAACAAATTTTATGAATCAATTAACAGTTAATGAAGTTAAATGTGAAATTTGTTATAATAATAAAGTTAAAGATAATGAATCAAAAATTTGTAAAGATTGTTATAAAAAATTAAAGAAAGCTAAAAAAGATGAAAGAGAAGAAAATATTGAAAGTTCAAAAGTTATTAAAATGTTGGAAATTTTAAATTTAGATTTAACTAGAAAAACAATTATTTTTTCACAATTTAGAGAATTATTAATTTTATTAGGACCAATTTTAAAGAAAAATGGAATTAAATTTGTTAATTATGATGGTAAAATGAATTTAAAACAAAAGGATAAAGCATTAGATCAATTAAGAAATGATCAAGATACAACGGTTTTATTATGTTCTTTAAAATCAGGTGCTTTAGGTTTAAATTTAACAGTTGCATCGCAAGTTATAATTTATGATCCATGGTGGAATCCACAAATTCAAGATCAAGCAATTGATAGAGTTTATAGAATTGGACAAACCAAAAAAGTTGATGTTTATGAATTTGCAATTAAAGATTCTGTTGAAACTGAAATTTTAAAATTACAGGATAGAAAGAGAAACCTATCAAAGGCTATAACAGATAATGATGAAGATTCAAAAGATAAATTAGAAAAATTAACAAAATATGAATTGTTTAATCTATTTGGTATTAGTGATTCAGATTGATGTCATTTACATAATTTAATTAAGCTATGGGCATTGCTTTGATAAATGTGACTTCCTTTAATATACAGCCCTCATCTTTTGCATTGATAATTACTCAATTAGGTCATTTTCATAGTTGTAAAGTTGTAAAGTATCCACATGTGAAGAATAATAGACAATGAAAACACATATTAAAGCGTCTAATTAGTTATTCTGTTATTCTTCAACATCATACTATGAATATTCGAAGTCTAGATTCATAAACATGTCATATTATAGTTTGTATAGCCTGTAATATTATTATTTTAATGACACATTTGACCAATCAAATTGTTTTATTGGAATATGTCAAAAAGTTAATGGTTATCAATTATCACCAATTCTCAATATGATTTTCCCATTCATAGCCCCAAAACTGGAAACCATCAATAGTGTCTAGTATTTCCACATAACTCCATCCTACTACCTCGGAGATATTTGTTCATGAGTTAGTTATCAGCGCAAAGTATACTTCATCTATTGCTATTCAAACAACAATAATCTGGTAAACTTATGAATTAATAGGCGAAGTAAATTGTAAAAAATGACAAAAGGCTGGATTTTTTTATTTCCCCGAAACTAATATTTTTATTTAACCGATGTATACTGGTTAAATGTAAGGAGAAGTTTTCAAATATTGAACGTCGTAATTTTTATAATTTTTGTTTTAATGGGTATAAAACTACTTGATATTTCCCTATTCTTTAATAAAATTCTTGGTTTTTGGCTTAGAAATACCTTTGTTTTATTTTTACAAGTTTTCATAAATATTTTAATGGCTCCAGTTCCAAAAGTTCATTCATCTCATTCAAGTCGCTCTCACTCTTCATCATCTAGTGCAGGTGCAACTTCAGCCATTTTAATAGCTTCATCAGGTTCACATTCAGGTTCAAGTTCAGGTTCAGGTTCTAGTTTAGCTGCTTGGATTTGGGTAGTTATTGTTGTTGGTATTGTTGTAGCTATTGTATTACTTATAGGTATTATGGCTTGGTTTAAAAAAAGAAGACAACTAAAGAATGGTAATCAACCTTCTACTACAAATGATCCTTTCCAAAATGTTAATATCAATACTTTTAATGACCCAAATCATCATCATAATAATAATACTACTGTTACACCAGTGATGTTCACAACTGTTGCTGCTGACGCTAACGGTAATGAAGAATTACCAAGTTATAAAGATTCAAGAAATTATTTACAAGTACCTAGATCAGCTATTAGTTATACAACTAGTGAATCAACAAGAAGTAGTTTAGAAGAATCAAATTCATTATATGCTTCACCACCAGAATATATTCAAAAGAGTACTGATGATCAAGCTAGTTCTCAAGGTAGTATGGTTAAAGAAAATGAAGTTGATCTTGTTGAACATTCACGTTCTGAAGAAGAAAATGATGCAGTACCTAGTTCAAGTTCATCTGCAACTGCAACACAAGTTCAACCAACAAGTTAATGTTTTCTCTTTACTGTTAATAATGATTTTTAATAGATGTTTTTTATGATTTTATGTTACTTAATTCTTACAGCCGCGTAAATTTTTAGTTTCGGCCGGTACCTCAAAGTGTAGGAGATAACGTTATAAGCCGCCATTTGAATCAACAATAACGATTAACAATTAACGACAAGGGAATAACAACGACCCTGTTAATCTACAACCTTTGGCTTTTGATATGACATGTTGATGTATAATAATAATATATATCCAATATAATAATAATAATAATAATAATAATTTACAAATAATACATAATAAGAAAAATGTCTTAAACTTCAAAAGGTTCAAATATATGGATAACTGATGCACCTGGAAAATGGTATAAAATTGTTCAGACTCAGATTGCAAAAATAATGATTAAAAAAGTTCATTTGTTTAATAATGGAATGGTAGCAAATCAATGACTTTTGACCTGGTATAATAATATGATGACTAATGTACAAATAGTTTATAAAACAACAAAACGTAATAAGAAGAAAGAAGAAATAAAGAAACACCCCAATTTAAGAAATTGAAAACATTATTAAAAAATTCAAAGATAAAATTAAGAAAGAATGAACAAAAAAAGAAAATGATAAGGAAGTCAAAAATTAATCACTTGAAGTATTCATTTTTAACCAATCTTGAACAAATAATGATGAACGACGGAAACGACGTTCTTGATATTTTTCAAAAATTGATTTATGATGTTCTTCAGCATTTTGACATGCAGCTAATAATTCAGTAGCTAAAGGTCTTAATTGTTCATCAAGGTAACCAGAATAATAAACATGTTGTAAAGTCCATTCACCACGACCTAAAATATAACGACTTAAATAATGAGCACCAGCAGCTAACCAACTTGGTGGTGAAGCAACAAATCTATAATCCATTATAGTAATTTCTAAGAAATATTTAGCTAATGTTCTAGTTTCATAATCATAATCATCAGCTTTACTTGTACGTCTTAAAAATGACATTGGACCTGGCCAACCCATTTCAAATTCTAAAACATCAATCATAAATCTTTCAGCACGTAAAATATCAGTAACTGAATAAGCATGATCAACCATATATGCAATTTCTTGAACACTTGGACAATTAATTTCTTCATATTTAGCAGCTAAAAATAATGCAACAGCACCAACTAATTGAAATCTACTAACTGAAACTTTTCTTCTACTCAGAAATCTATCAATATAATTAACAGCTAAGAATAAAGTTTCTGGTAATAAATTAAATCTTGAATGAACTTGAACAATCCAATCAATTAAAATTGAACGCATATCCC
This sequence comes from Ruyongia namnaoensis, assembly GCA_030563805.1. NCBI lineage: Eukaryota > Fungi > Ascomycota > Saccharomycetes > Phaffomycetales > Wickerhamomycetaceae > Ruyongia > Ruyongia namnaoensis. Next base: position 166,158 of record JAJMKA010000010.1, read on the forward strand.
ATTTTAAATCTGATTGAGAAGCCATATAAGAAGGATTTGGCCTTAGTTTAACTTCAAGTGAATGAATATAATTAAAAATTTCAGGAGCATATTCAGCAACCATTGAAACATCAAAAGTATCTTCATCTTCTCTATCTAGATCCGGTCTATAGAATAGAGTATAAATTTCTTCTAAATGTTGTGTAATTTCAGGTGAAGTTTTTGGCATTAATGGTAAAGGCATTTCATCTTCTTCATCATCTTCTTCTTCAAGTTCTTCTTCAGCTTCATATTCTGTTGAATCTAAAATATTAGCAGCTTCAGAATCAGCATCGTCTAATTCAGTATCATGTAAAGTTTGAATATCATCATTATCAATATGTGAATCCTTTATTTCAGTTAAAGGTCTTCTATTATGCAAATCATTATTATTATGAGGATTCTTTGGTCTATTTGGAACATCATTTTCATCATTATACACTTGAACTGAACGATGAACAGGTTTGTTTAAATTGACATCAGAAGTGACATTAAGGTTTGAATTTGTAACATCAAGTAATGCAGTTCTTCTAGTAGGTATTTGTGTTTGAGAATATGAGTTTTCTTGTATAATATGAGTTTGTGATGGTATTTGTTGTTGTTGTTGATTTGATGATCTAATTTGAGGTTTTTGTTTTAATGGGTTTGAATTTTCATCATGAACAACTCTTGATCTATATGTATGTTCCATTTTTGAATTTTTAGTTAGATAAATGATAATTTTGTTGTTGTAAAATGAGGCAAAATAATGAAATATAAATAAACAAAATAAAGAAAAAAATCTAGCTTAACCTTTTGATTTGCTTGTTTTTTGGAAATGATATGAAAGAATTGGAGGATGAATAACAATGGGTAATGGAATGTAAGTAATGAACCAAAATCCTTTATTGTTAAAAGTTGTTGTTGTTAATTAGTGGAAAACAAAGACAACGGAGAATGTAAACAAAGAGAAAACAAGACTGAAGAAAAGTAGATTTTTTTGGAGGAACTGAAGTAGATATTTATCAGATGCTAACAATTCACAAAGATCAAAGCAGACACAAAAGAAAATGAGTTTGTGGTAGAAAGTATTTTTGAATTTTGTAGTAAATGAAATTCTGTTTTGTGGATCACAAAAAAGAGTAAACAAATCACAGAAAGGGACTCAAAATTGGGAAAAGAACAGGGGGAAAAGATGCAAAGATGTGTACTTGTAAACAGCAGTAGCACTCAAGTAATGGGACAGGGAGAAACAGATCTAAATGAAGAGAAAAGCGAATGACTGACTGTTTTTTGTTGTTTTTGATATAAATTTTGTAGAGATCAAATTTTGTTGTTTGTTTATTTTTTTTTTCTACGCTATTTTTTTTTTCTAAGCATCAATAAAATTTCTTGTTGTCATGGAAACTATATACTTACATCAATTCAAAACGAGATTCTGAGGAGATGGCATACAATAACTTCTCCTTCATAACTTGCTTGCTGTTGTACGGTGGTAGCTTCAACAAGTTCACACATGTAGCTGACGTTGGTAGTTGGTCTGAGTGTCCTGTAGCAACAGTAATACCGAATCTGGGAACTAATGCTTTAAATCCTAATAATGGAGCTCTTGGAACTGATGTAACAAATTTAATTAAACTCTTTCTATCATCATTTGTAAATTCATTTTCAACAATATCCCAAAACCATTCAATCTCTTTATCATCTTTTTCATATCCACCATATTCAACATTCTTTTTCAAATCTTTAATATCAATAACTTCATCACCACTAATTAATAATTGTAATTCATATGGATTAAACATTTTTAACCAATCTTCTGAAATCATTTGAAATAAACCTGATAAAAATGAATTTGTTTGTAAATTAATCAATTTATTTAATTTATAATTTGAAATTTCATGAATAAATCTTAATTTATTTGAACTATTAACTTTAATTGTTGATCCATTTGGAATTAATTCAATAGTTGAAATTTTTCCAATTTCTTCAATTTTTTCATCAATTGTAAATGTCATATCTAATTGATTTAATTCTTCATCATTCATATTTGATATTTTAATTAAACTATTATATAATTCTGAATCTAATGATCTTAAATCATCAAAACAAGTTTTATAATTTGAATTTAATTTAATTAAAAAGAATGGAGTAAATTTAATATCAACTAAAACTCTTTCATAAAGACATTTACCAATAACTTTACCCAAAAAATTAATATAATTTAAATGTTTTAATTCTAATTCACTATTAATTCTATTTTTATAATTAATAAATATATTTGGATTTGGATATAATTGATGATTATCATTTTCAATAAATAATTTGAAATTTTCAACATCATTTTCATCAATAATATGATTCTCTAAATTATTGTTTTCATCAACATAATGAGTCTTAAAACCTTCTTTAACAATACTTGTTAAAAATTCTTTAGTTATACCACCACCATCAATACCTGCTTCTTTACCATTTTCATTTATAAATTCAATAGCTAAATTTGTTTTAAATTGTTCACCAATTGAATTAAAATTATCAAATCCATCTTCTAATAGATGTTCTCTTCTAATTGTTGCCTTTTGTCTATGAATTTCTCTAAAAAATGAATTAAAAAATGGATGGCGATTACCAGTATTTATAGAATCTGAATAAATTCTTTCTTTATCTAATTCAACTAAAATTTGAAAAATTTCAACTCTTTTATCAAATGATATAAAGAATGGTAATTTAATATAAATTTCAAATTTTGATTTTAATGATTCATTATTATTTAAATATTTTTTAAAGAATCCATCATTTTTATTATTATTACCTTTTAATAAAATATTATCAATAGCATTTTCATTAGATTCATCATTTTCATTTTCATCCTCATCCTCTTCATCTTCATCATCATCATTATTATATCTAGAAGCTTCATATTGAACAATTAATTGTTTTAAATTATTATTTAAATCAAAATTATCAATTAACCAAAAATCTTTCTTTAATAAATTTAATCTTGAATCTTTTAAATAAACTTGATTAATAACATTTAAAGATAATTTTTCTAATAATTTTAAATCATTTTTATTTAATTTTGTTGACTTATCATTAGGATCATTATGATTAATAAGATTTAATAATTTTGAATGATTCCAAATTAAATTAACTGTAAAAAACTTTAAAAATTTTGAAATTTTTTCAAATTTTTCTATACTAAATCCATAAATATCTTTAAATATTTCAAAATCATTTGAAACTAATAAATAATATTGATAAATTTCTAAAAATATAAATAATTGAAAATTTAAAAAATTTGAATTATTAATAAAATTTAAAATTAAAAATTCTTTATCAATTAAATTTGAATTAATATTACTCTTTTCATCATAAAGATTAATAAAATTTTGGAAACTTGGATTTGATAAAATTGAAATTGTTAAATCTTTAAATAAATTTGGAATTAAATAAATTATTAAAGTTGATTTTAAATTTGGTTTTAATTTTAATAATGATGAATATAATTTAATTAAATAATCAATATTTGAATTATTTTGTAATACTGAAGAATTTTTTAATAAAAGATTTGATGAATTAGTTATAAATTCACGTTCATATAATTTTAATAAAATTTCATTAATTTCTTTTGTTATAATATAATATGTTGTCTTAATTTTTAATTCATCAGATCCATTATTAGTATTATTATTAAAATTATAACCTTGATTAGTATCATTTGAATTTTTTCTATCATGAGAATAATAATTATTATATTCTTCTTTAGTAAAAATATTAAAATTTATAGTTGATAAAAGATTTGAAATAACTTTAATTGAATTTATTGAATTATTAATATTATCATTATTTCCTTGACATGAATATAAAAATTTAACTAATTTATAAAGTAAAGAAATTTTATTCTCATCTGTAAAAATTGATTTAATTTGATTAAATATTTTTGTTGAATCCATTGCATTAGATAATGAAATAAAATTTATATCTGTTAATTCATTACTAATATCAAATTTTGATAAATTTTCAATATATTGTAATTTTTCAATATTTGAATATTGATAAATAATTTTATTAATTTGAGTATCTAAATTTGAATATTTGTTTAATGATAAAATTTTACATAAATTTGGTATTAAATAATGATTTAATTGAATTTCTTTAATATTATTAATTTCTAAAATTTTTGGATAAATAATTTCTGATAATTGTAAAATTTTGGAGAATGAATCTTGATCTGAATTCTTTATTAGATGTGGTATAGTTTTAGCTATTGTTTTGTATAAAAGTGTATAATTGATATCAGTTATTGATGATGATTGTGTAGATGAAATCAAATTTATAATATTGGATATTTGATTTAATCTATTTGATTGATTATAGATAAATATATCTGAATAAAAAATTGTAAATTGATATAAAATTTTGTTTAAATCTTGATTATTATTAACAATTGATTGAAAATCATTTGATATCAATATCTTAAATTGAATTAATTGTAAATATTTCTTTATATATTGTTGAATTATAATTATTGATTTCTCCTTTCTTTTCTCATCTTGTCTCTTTTGTCTCTCCTTTTCAGTATTTTGAAGCAATTTTTTTCTAGAGTTGGCTTTATGACCACCACCCAAGTTGACGGTACGTTTCTTCAACTGTCCATTGAAGTTTAACATTGGTTCAGTTGTTTGATTTGATTTTAATTTTGATTTATAATTATAGAAAGAAAGAAAGAAGTTTCTCGGTGGCAAAAAAATTAGAACCGAATATTTTTTTCTACTTTCTTTAAAAATTCTATAAAATTGTGTACAAATCAAATTGAAAAGAATATTGTGATTGAATTGATGATTGCTGGTTGTTCATAGTGTACGTACCAATGTTCTACAGATTACAAAGATACTTGAAGGTTCAAGTTGTGTGATTTGGGTGTTCCTGGAGGGAAAGTTAGACTCAAACGACATGTATTTCAACAATTGAAATTAAATTAAAGAAGTGATATTAAAGAATGAAAGATACTCAGTATATTAGATATTTAGAAGATTTATTAAGTTGATGTGTGTCTTGATTGGTGTAGATGAAGTTTTGGTGGTTGTTGGAGATCATAGTTGTTGCCCTTGCTATAATATTCATCATCATCATTATCATTATCAGCATCATAATTATAATCATAATAATCATTTTCTTCATCTCTTAAAGTATTACCACCAAAAGAACTCATTGTTGTATTTTGATCTTCATTCTTATTATTTGAATTTCTATGATTATTTATAAATCTTTTTATTTTTCTTCTATGGATATAGATATATGATATTATGAAAATTGCTAAAACTGAAGGGACAACAATAGCAATTACTAACCAAGATTTATCTCTATGGACAGTTTCTCTTTTTATTTTATGTTGCAGCATTATATAATGTTTTAAATGGGTTAAAATGAAGAAGATTGGTTTTATAAGAGGTTATGTTTGCTTTTTATACTTTATTTAATTAATATTACGTTTAAGGCCAAGATTGTGTCACTTACTTATATATTTAAAAAAAAAATCAGATCACTCAACACAGATATCAATTCAAGTTCTTGTTTGAACTTTTTCAGGTTGTTGAGGTTGAACATAATTTGGAGGAGCACCAGTTGGAGGAGTATAATATTGTTGTTGTTGATATTGACCAGTTTCTTGTTGTGGGGGAGGAGGACCAGTTGGAGGTTGATAATAAGTATATTGAGTTTGATTATCATAAACGACATTTGGATTTGGATTAGTCATGGGTATAGGTTGTTGATTATAATAAATGTTTTCTACACCAACTTTTTTAGCATTTCTGTTCCTCATTATTCTTCTAATAATGTATAATAGTAATATAAAAGCTAAAACTGCAACAACAATAATAGCAATATAGTAATGATGGAATTGATAACCATTATTGTAGTAAATCACTCTTTTTTGTAAATCCAAATACATTTTGCACTTAAATATCGAATTGATTAATTAATTTACAAACTACAACTTAAATAAAGATTAAAGGAGATTACTTTTAGTTTTTATATTTTATTCAGTTTTAAATTTATAAACTTTTCTTGTTAAATTTTTTTGGTGCGGCAGTGCGAAAATTACGTAAGAAATTAGGTAATAGTTGTGCACGTGACTTTTTATTTTTTTCTTATTATTACTTTATATCATTTAATAATTATTTGGAAAGGACTATGATTAGTTAGATGACCTTATGTGTGTCTTTGGTATATATGATTACTAATTGCTACTCACAACTATCATCACAACCTCATCTCTTCATCATCACTCTCTATTAAAAACTATTTTAAGCCTTCAACTCAAAAAAGAAAAAAAAAATGTTTATAGTCACAAGAGGTTTTTCTACTAGTTAACGTATTCACTTCAATTACAACTCACAAGAGATAGGTTAGAGTGGTTGACTGTTCAGCTCATATTACACATATACTTTTAATATTGATCTGTTCTCTTCTCTGTCACATTTTTCAACAAAAAGAGCAGAGTTCACAGCATTAGAAGATAACCTATAATTCCTTTATCTAGAAGATCTTAACTTATATTAAAAGAAAAATGGTTGATACTTCAAGTACAGATGATGATTACGATAATGATAATGATAGTTTAGATCTAAATGAACATCTATTACCTAATCATTCATCTTCTCATTTACCAATTCTATATTCAAAATCAAAATATCATGAAACAATAGACATAATAAAAGGAAAAATAAATATTTATAAAAAGACAATAATGATAATAATTGCTGCAATTTCTATATCAATCACTTTAATATTATCAATAATCTTAATACCCAAGAACAAATATAATACTTCACTAACATCTTCAACAAATAATGAAGTAATAACTTGTCCAACTGGTTCAACCCAAGATTCAATAAATTCAATATTAGATATTACATCAAAAAATTATCAAAATCAAGTTCAAAATATTGATTTAGATAATGCTACAAATGTTTTTAATTTAGTTAATGGTGCTCTATCATATAAAGATCAAAATATTTATCCGAATGGTGTTGGTTTTATACCTGCTTATATTCCAAAAGGTACTTTCTTATATCATGGTAATTTATATGGCGAAATTCCAATTGGTTTAGATTGGATAGCTTTTGATCATGAATTTAGTTATGCTTTCATGATTAGAAATGGACCAGGTAGAAGAAGAGGTGGCCAAGGTGGCGGACCAGGTGGACCAGGTGGCCAAGGTGGTTCTAGAAATGGTGGTCCAGGTGGTGGTGCTGGTGGTCCTCCAGGAGGTCAAGGTCAAAATGGTGGTGGTGGAGCTGGTGGTTGGGCTGGTTCTTGGGGTGGAAGTAGAGTAAATACTGAAGATTTAGATGGTATTACAGGTGGTGTTACTCATGGTGGTGGTAACAAACCTTCATCGGATGGTCGTGTTCATATAATGACTTTTGAAGTTGTTGAACCTTTAGATAAAGTTATTTTCCTTGATGGTTCAACAGGTGTTAAAGGTGCAGGTGGTCAAGTTGATACACAAATGATTTTAGGTAATTTATCATTTGATGAAGTAGCTAATGAATTTACTGTTGCTAGAACTATTTGTGATAGATTTAATTTAGATGCAGTTATTAGAGTTGAAATTGGTTTTGAAGCAATTATTTGTGATATGCAATCACCAAAATTAAAATTAATTTCAAATGTTACAATGGATACATTTGATGAATTTATGAATATTGATTCAACTTTATATTCTAATAATGATCAATCATCTTCTCAATATTCAAATGAAATTCAAAATTTAATGAATTCAATGTCATCAATGGCTCAATATGAAGAAAAATATATTGCATCAACTCATAATAGAAGAGATGAAAGAATTTTATTAGATTTTAGAGGTTTAATTACTCCATTAAATAGAACTTGGATTAACCCAGATCCTTATGTTAGAAGAATTGTTAATGTTTCATCAACTATTAAAGATGATATGATGAATGAATTAACTTCTTATCTTTTAAATGATAAAACTGATCCATATATTGGTACAAATTGGCAATTATTAACTCATGAAATTGTTGATAAATTTACTCCAATATTAATTGCACTTGATAAATTTACAAAAGATCTTGATCAATTAAATAATGAAGAATTTATGATTAAAATTTCAAATATTACAATTTTTACAACAAATTTTGTTAGAAGATTTAAAGAATTTGATTTATTAGATGATGTTGAATCTCAATTAGATTTAGCTAAAAAGGAAGCAATTTATCAATATACTCATCCATTAGAACCATTACAATCAGAATCAGATATTTTAATTTGGTCTTCATTAGTTAAAGTTACAACACCAATAATTAATACAATTTTTGATTTCTTTGAAATTAGTAAATTAATTTTAGTTAAAATTTATATTGAAGAAGAAGATTTTAATAATATTAATGATTTAAAATTAACTTTAATTGAATTAAGATCAACTTTAGATAAATTATTAGATGATTTAAATTGGTCATCATTTTATGATTGTGAATCAAAATGTGGATTTGATTCAGTTTGTTATACACCATTTAGAGGTGGTTTTGCTAGTTATACAAAAGATGGTCTTTCAAAAATTGATAAAGAACTACAATGTGTTGATTATACAAGTCCTGCAGCTGCTGGTAGTGGAACGTTTGGTCCAGGTGGTGGAGCTGGTAATAATGGTAATTCAAATTCACCAAATAGATCCAATAATAATAATAATGATAATTCAAGAAATTCTACACCATAAATAAAATATAATACATTGATATGAATAAAGAAAATACATAATTACAATAAAAATTTATTAATTAACAATTGTAAACATTTGTTCTTCTTAGAGATTATACTATTGATGTAATAACGACATCTGAAATAACTGATTCAGTATATTGAGAATTTTCATTATATGTTTCAGTAATTACTCCAAAATTTTCTGAATTATCTGGTTCTGCAATGACATCAGTATGTTGAGAATCTTTATTAAATAATGTAAAAGTAAATCCAAAATTCTTTGATTTATTTGGTATTGTATCAGAGTATAACACTGTTCTTAAAGTTTTATAAATAATACTTATAAACACATCATCTAATTCTGATTCTATATCATCATAGTAAACGTCACTTGTTGAATCATCAAAGGACCAGCTATATGTAGAATATGTATAATCATCTAAATATGTGGAATAATATTGATCAAGTTTATGTTTATGTTTTTTGTCCTCAGCCGTTGCAAGTATAATAGGTAAACCAATGATAAGAAAGAAGAAACCTATAACAGCCAACACAACAAGTATTGCAATCCAATTAACATCGTTCTTCATTATACTCACAAATTTCTTACAATTTATAAAACAATTATTAATTTTCTTCTTTATTTTACTCTTTAATGATGATTTACTTTGGTTTTGATTTTGATTATTACTTAAATTAGTAGAAGAAGATGATGTAGTTGTGGTGGTATTGTTAGTTGAACTTTCACTATTTTCTAAAATACGATCAATTTCAAATTGAACTATGACGTTGGGATTACCTAAATCAGTACTATCATTAGTTTCATCAATGATTAGAGGTCTTAATGGTTGAGCAAAATTTCTGAAATTTTGAGAAGTTTCATATTGAGCATTCATAATAATATTAGAAGAATCATTATAATCGGGTGGTGAATTAGAGGCTGAATAACTTGGTAATCTTGATAAATGATTACGTTCTCTATCATCTAAACTATCATATTTTGGTGGTTCCCTTGGTAAATCAGATAAGTCATGAGAATCTTCTACTGGTTCATTAGTATTAGTGTTATTGACTCTTGTACGATTGTCATTAGTTGATCTTGTACGATTGTTATTGGCTCTTGAACGATTACTTGAAGGCATTGTTCTTGATTATATTTCGATTAATATAAACAACTAAAAAAGAAAGAAGAGAGAAGTTAGAGTAATTGTATTATTTTTAAAATAAAATATCTAAGTTGCTTCTCATCAATGGTTATTGTTCGTTATCAATCAATATTCCTAATTAGGGAATATACCCAAATAGGATATTTTCGCATGTTTTCTGTGAAATGTTCGGATGTTTAGTTTGTGACTGCTTTTTTTTCCAACAACAAAATATACGCCAAAAATAATTGAAAAATAATTAAACAGAAAACATCAGGACACCATCAATTGGCTTCGACGAGTAAAAGAATTTTTTGCATTTGTCTAATAGTAATTAAAGGTTTATATAAATCAACACAACAATAAAGATGTCTTCAGAACAATTAGTTGCTTACGCTTCATTAATCTTATCAGATGCTGAATTAGAAATCACTTCTGAAAACTTAAACACTTTAATCAAAGCTGCTGGTGCTTCAGTTGATTCAGTCTGGACCTCAGTTTTTGCTAAAGCTTTAGAAGGTAAAGACTTAAAGGAAGCTTTAAAGGGTTTCTCAAGTGGTGCTGCTGCTCCAGCTGCTGGTGCTGCCGCTGCTGCTGGTTCAGCCTCTGCTGACGCTGCTCCAGCTGAAGAAGTTGAAGAAGAAAAGGAAGAATCCGATGATGATATGGGTTTTGGTTTATTCGATTAAACAAATTTCAATTAATATTCAAATTCAAAATTAATTTAATCATACTAAAATAAAACTTAATGATAAATAATAATGATGATAAATAACATTAATCAGATTGAAACATATTAAAGAGAGAAGTAGGAGTTTAGGTTATACTTTGCATGTATTTTTATTTTTTTTTTATTTATGTTAATTTTTCAATCAATCTTGTGATAGTATCAAAAACAAAATATTCATTAGTTATAATTAATTAGGTGATGATATTAATTATAATAATTTTTAAATAATTGGAATGTAATTTAATAAACTTTGTCATGATTCATTTATAGCGTTAAAAAAAAGCTGTCCCCATTATTTTGATTTATAAGAAAACAAAAATCTGATTAAAAATTCCCACAATATAAAATGATTTTAATGAATTAGAGACATTTGAAGAGAATTTAACAGATTTATGGAAGTATTATAGATTAAGAACAATTGTAAGCACTGTAATAATTTAATTGATTAATTTTCGAGAATTGGTGAAATTTTTCAAGAAATTTTTCACTACGAGAGGTGCTGCTGGTGATGCAGGTGAAGCAGATGAAGCAAACAAAAAGTACCCGTAAACCCCCATGACTTGAATTACAAAGACACGACTTTCTCCATTGACAGTGGGTAGCTTCATTCTTTGTTCTTTGTTCTTTTAAAATTGTTCAACTAGCTAAAATTTCTGAACGTTCATTTCCTCCATCTTTATTACCTTTTAACGTTGTGTCCCGGGTTTGAATACTAAAGCATTTAAGCAGTAATTTTTTAACATTTGATGATGGTTTGGTTTAGTTAAAAGGTATAAAGGTGATGGCTGAAAGTAAGAAGGTTACCACAGTTGAAATAGTATGTAATAGAAGTGAACGTGAGTACAACCATTTATTTCTCTAATTAATCCAATTGATCCAAATTCCAAGAAACCATCTCGAGATGTCACAAAAATTGTAAAGAATCAACGAAATTTCTACTATAACTCGAGGTCTAATAAAGGTATTGATCTGGTTTCAACTCAATTGAGATCTACTGTATATACACTACACAACGGTAACATCTAATCACTACCTCTACATATAATTTCACAAAGTTATTCCCAATTAAATACAAGAATCATAATCTTGATCCACCACCTTATGGGCCAAAATGAATGACAAACTTCGATAGTTCGATGGAAAAAAAAAAATAAATAAAAAATTTAAAAGTGCTGTATAAAAGGCAGTATTAATCCCCCTTAAATTATTTACTGCTAACTTCAAAGTAATTCAAGCAAAACACTTGTTATTTCATTAGTATGTACTTCTTCACTCTTCAATTGATTGCTATGGAAATTGTAACTTCATATACCAATTGATTTCAACTTTGCTTTTTCCATCACTTCTCATTCATTTGGGATCCACAATTATAATCAAGTTAACTAACCTGTCAAAAAATTTCTAGATAATGTCTACTATCTCAAAGATCCATTCCCGTTACGTCTACGATTCTCGTGGTAACCCAACTGTTGAAGTTGATTTATACACTGCCAATGGTTTATTCAGAGCCATTGTCCCATCTGGTGCTTCAACTGGTGTCCATGAAGCTTTAGAATTAAGAGATGGTGATAAAACTCACTGGTTAGGTAAAGGTGTCTTAAAAGCTGTTTCAAACGTTAACGATATCATTGCTCCAGCTATTATTGAAGCTAAAATTGATGTTAAAGATCAAACTGCTATTGATGACTTTCTATTAAAATTAGATGGTACTGACAACAAATCAAAATTAGGTGCTAATGCCATTTTAGGTGTCTCTTTAGCTGCTGCTAAAGCTGGTGCTGCTGATAAAGGTGTTCCATTATACCAACATTTATCAGACTTAGCTGGTACTAAGAAACCATATGTTTTACCAGTTCCATTCCAAAACGTTTTAAACGGTGGTTCTCATGCTGGTGGTAAATTAGCTTTCCAAGAATTTATGATTGTTCCATCAGGTGTTGAAACTTTCTCTGAATCTTTAAGAATTGGTTCAGAAGTTTACCACAACTTAAAGACTATTACCAAGAAGAGATATGGTCAATCAGCTGGTAACGTTGGTGATGAAGGTGGTGTTGCTCCAGATATTCATTCACCACAAGAAGCTTTAGATTTAGTTGTTGATTCAATTAAAGCTGCTGGTTACGAAGGTAAAGTTTTCATTGCTTTAGATGTTGCTTCATCAGAATTCTTCAAGGATGGTTTATACGATTTAGATTTCAAAAACCCAGATTCTGATAAATCAAAATGGTTAACTGGTGAACAATTAGCTTCATTATACGCTGAATTAATTGAAAAATACCCAATTGTTTCAATTGAAGATCCATTTGCTGAAGATGATTGGGAAGCTTGGTCACACTTCATGACCAAGGTTGGTGACAAGATCCAAATCGTTGGTGATGATTTAACAGTAACAAACCCAGTTAGATTAACAAAGGCTATTACTCAAAAATCTGCTAATGCTTTATTATTAAAGGTTAACCAAATTGGTACTTTAAGTGAATCAATCTCAGCTGCTAACATTTCATACAAAGCTGACTGGGGTGTCATGGTTTCCCATAGATCAGGTGAAACTGAAGATACTTTCATTGCTGATTTAGCTGTTGGTTTAAGATCAGGTCAAATTAAGACTGGTGCTCCAGCTAGATCTGAAAGATTAGCTAAATTAAACCAAATTTTAAGAATTGAAGAAGAATTAGGTGACAAAGCTATCTTTGCTGGTAAGAACTTCAGAAATGCTTCTGCTTTATAAATCATATAAAATCATTCTTTCTTTGAGATTTCTCTCAAATATTTTGTTGTTTGTTTTTCAAAACTCTTTCTCCTTTTTGATCAAAGGATATTGAAGAGAAAATGTCAGTTATGGATCCTTTTATATACATAAGTTATTATTTTTGTTAGATTTTTTAATTGTAGAATTTTATATATCACTACGATTAGTCTTTTTTCATAAATATGCAATATAATCTTGTATATATTTATACAAGATTGATGTAATAATTAAATTATAACAAATAAATAAATAAATATTAATTTCAATATGCTTCTAGTCTCTTTTAATTCATATCTCTAACAATATCTTTCAAAATTGGTAAATTATTCAATGCTTTAGATTCAGAAATTGGTTTAACTTTTGATTTTGAAGGTGATGATCTATTAACATTTGAACTATTTGTTGATTTAAATTTATAAATTTGATCGGCTTGGTTTGGTAAATCATAAAACCAACCTCTTGAATCAAGAACATTCATAAATGCATCAATAGTTTTTAAATTCTTTAAAGTCTTTTTAGATCCAACAATAATTAATTTTGATTTTGCTCTTGTAATTGCAACATTTAATCTTCTCCATTCCTTTAATAAACTACCAGCATCATTTCTATCATTTGATTTAACTAAAGAAATAATAACACAATCTTTATCACGACCTTGAAATTGATCAGCTGTTAATAATTCTATTTCTCTTTCAAAATAAAATTTCTTATAAAATAATCTTAATTGAGCTCTATAAAATGACATAACACCAATATTTTTCTCTTCAACACCACAAGCTAACATGGCTTTAACAATTTGATAAATTAAATCAGCTTCTTTAATATTTTCAATATTATCTTTAAAAGAAGTTTCATCACAACCACCAACTTCATCATGGTTTAAAAATAAAACTTTATTCTTTTCATTTAAGACAGCTTCAAGCCATCTTTTATTGGTATCAACATTTGGATCAATCAAATGATTATTCAACTTTTGAGGAAATGGAATCTTTAAAGATTGATTAGCAACAGCATCAGATCCACATTTTAATCTTCCTTCATAAATAAGTGTATTTGATAATAACATTATATCACTACACATTCTATATTGATGTGTTAATTCAACAACAGAACTTGGACAACTTTCACTTAACATTTTGAATAAACTCTTTGTTAATTTCTTAGCTTCTGGATTAACAACTAATGGTGGTAATTGATAATGATCACCAACCAAAATAAACTTATCACAAAGACTTAAAGGACCAATACAAACAGGCATTGAAACTTGGGAAGATTCATCAACAATACAATAATCAAATCTTCTCTTATTAAAGATCCAATCATTTATACCTAAACATGTAGTTGCAACAACAGGAGGTCTTAAATAAACGTCTTCCAAGTCAGCTAAATCCTTAACTTCTTTCTTTAATGTTGAGTGGTTCACAACAGATGGATGAATTTTAGATTTATGACCTAATCTAATAAAATCAATAGAATCCTCTTTATCATCAATCAATTTAAGTAAAATATTATCAACAGCTGAATGAGTATATGATGTTAATAATACAGTTTTACCAAGTTTAACTAAAAATTTGATTAATTGAGCAATAACAGTAGTTTTACCAGTACCAGGCATACCTAATAATAAACTATAATCATTAGCTGATAACACACTATTAAAAGCTTTGATTTGATCAGGATTAAAATTATGATTCTCTGGTAATTCATAATTCAATGGTTCTTCCATAAAAGTAGGTTCTTCTTCATCAACAATAAGTTTTCTTCTTTTAGAATCACCACCTTCAGCAATAAACAAATTTAATAGATTAAATCTTGCAGATTTCATACCATGAAATACATCATCTTTATCAATTCTATAAATTATTCCAGCTTCTTCAACTTTTTCTTTTTGAGAATTTCTCATTGGTTTTAAAACTGATTGATAATGTTGATAACTTGAATTAAAATCTTTAAGTTTATGATTATTGTTTTCTAATCTTCTATCAGCAGCAATAATAACTTCAGTTGCAGTCAAAGCATATATATGACCACCACATAAATGGAAATGTCCGTTTTGATCACTAACAATAATTCTATCATATTTAGTTAATTGAGTACCAGTAAATTTATTTTCTTTATCATTTCTTTTAAATTTATAAAAAAATGATTGATTTAAATGATCATCAGGTTCAAATCCTTCAACTTGTTCCTTTTGTAAAACTAAATTACTTAAACATTTAGCAGTTGCCTTTTCTCTTGTTGGTCCATCTAAAATAAACAATTCCTTTTTAGCCCAATTAATTGAACCTTCTTCTTTTGTAATAGCTTCATTCCAAGTTTTAAAGAATTCTTTTGATCTGTCATTATCTATATGACTTGTTAATTCTTCATATTTCCCATCTTCTAAACCAGAATCTTCTTCTTTACCATCTTCTAATAATTTATTGAAAGTCATACATTCATTAACTGAAAAACAACGATCACAAGCAGAACTTTTTAATAATGGTGGTAATTCAATTGAACCTTCTTTCATAAATCTTGATAATTTATTTCTTAAATTCATTAAAGATTTTAATTCAGCTTTATTAATAAGATGTTTTGTTGTATCTTTTAATCTTGTATAAACTAATAAAAAGAAAGTTATATCCATTTCATATCTATCATTTAATAATAAAGTATAAAGAGAACTTTGAATTTTATGAGATAGAATAGTTCTTTTACTTGATTTAATTTCCATTGGAGTTAAAAATATACCTTCTTTAATTTTAGATTCAACAGTAACATCAATTAAACCTTTTAAACCATACATTGGTGACCAAATATTTTCTTCAATATCAACAATATTATTAACACTAAAATAAGCTTTTTGATTTGAACCTGAAACATTAATTGTTGAATTTGATGGATTTAATTTTTTAGCTAAGAATGAAGAATACCATTGAACAAGGTATGGAATACTTTCATTAACTTCATTAAAAACATTTTCTTTTGTTTCACCAAGACTTAAAATTGTTAAATTATAATTATTTAATAAAATTTCAGTTTGATTTTGAAAAAATTCAATTGAACCTTCATTATGAGCTAAAGAAGATTGAAATAAATGATGAACAATTTCACCAACTATTAATGGAACGTTATATTCACCTCTTGCTTGAATTCTTGATTTTAGAACAGATCTTCTTAAACATTCAAGAGAATCACCAACAGAAGTAGCAGATAATAATAAATCAGGATTCCAAATTAATAAATTATCAGTATCTTGATCAACTAATTTAAATTGATCACCAATTATATGAATAATATCATCAATTTGAAAATCTAATTCAGACCAAAGATCTCTAATAACTAAATTTAATTTTTCATTTTCACCATTTTTAACTGATAAAATAATTTGTTCCTTTTTAAAATTATTCTTTTTATATGGAGTTTTTAAAATTTTTAAAATTTGAAATCTATGTAAATTTGATCTTGAAATTGCAGATTTTGCTAAATTATCAGAAATTATTTCTTGTTTAAAAATTTTAACATCTTTTAAATTATCTGAATTATCTTTATTAATAAATTTTTGGAAAGTTTTTGTACCTTCTTGATCAGCAAATTTAATCTTTTTTTCTTGAGTTGTTGTTAAACTTAATTTTGAAATTTGAGTTTTTTGAATTAATAAATTTTCTAATTCATCATCATCTTCACCAAAAGTATCATCATCAAAAACATTATCATCAGAATTTTTTGTTGATACTTTAACATTATTGGTTTCTTCAATTTTAATATTTTCATTTATTATTTCTTTCTTCTCTATAATAATTTCTTTCTTTTCAACTTCTTTTTTAATTTCTTGTAATAAAGATTTTCCAACAAGGTTTAAATTTTGACTATTTGTATTCTTTCTCTTTTCTAAATCATTTAAAAATCCATCACTAAATTCAAAAGAATCATCTAAAATATCTGAAGATTGACTATCATTATTATTATTTGACGTTATTATAGGTGTATTTGTTTCAGAATCTTTAAAGTTTAAAATATTTGGAATAACATTATTGGCTTTTGATGGAGAACTATCATTTAAATTTAATTTTGGTTTAATTGGAGTTTCAATATCTGATTCATCAAAACCAGAAGTAACAGATTTAATCAGACTTGAAAAATAATTATCTGTAGTATTATTTTTTAAATTTGAATTTAAATTTGAATTTGAATTTTTAACATTTGCAAAATGTTTATTTGTTATTGTTGGAGTATTTATATTTGAAATTGGTGTAAATGTTTGAACAGGGAAAGAATTAAATTTTCTTGCTAAACTTTGATGTTTATTAATGTCATTTGAATTTGAAAATGAATGATTATGCAGATTATGTTTTGATTGAAGTTTTGAAGTTATTGGAGATATTTTAATGTTATTAATTGTATCTAAATTTAATAAATGATCATTTTGATTTAACATATCTAATGGAATTATTGGTGAAGATGGAATTTGAGGAGGTAAATAATTTTGAGAATTTGATAAATTACTTTCATTATCAATATTATCATTATTTTTTGAATTTGAATTATTAGATTTTGAAGATTTTTTATATTTTTTGGCAGGAGTTGGAGCCCAATAAATTTTATCATCAGAACTATCAGCATTTATATTATTATTTGAATTATTAATTCTTTCAATTATTGGAGAACTTGGATCATTTTTAATTATATTTTCAGAATTTGTATTAGTATTTTGAATATTTAAATCCTGTTTTATAGTTCTTAAAGCTTCATTTGGTTTTGTTTTTCTTTTATTAAGATTGTTTACAGGACCAAAAGTAAATTTATGTCTCTTTTTAATATTATCTTCATTATTTGTTGTTGTTGATGATTTGAAGGGATTTATATTTTCATCTTGATTTATATTCTCCTTCAACTTTTTGTTTGGTCTATCTTTAGAAGGAGACAAAACTGAGAGCCCATCTCTCTTCAGTTTATCAGCCATTCTATTTGAAACTAGGATGATTAAGAAAGGGAATGTAAAGTAGTTTGTGTTAGATAAACGCTACAATTGTTCTTTAAAAAATTATAAACAAAAACAAAAAAAATAGAGTTCGTGTTTTTGCGAAATGATTTATTTCCTAATTCAGTGAATTACGCCAAATCTGACAAAATAGGAAATTTTTGATTGCGCCAGTACCTCGGAACTTAAATTGAATTCCGACTATTAATATAATAAAGCCACAATTGTCAAATTTATTATTTTATTACTTGTTTATGTCTGTAGCTCATCAACTGTCAATTAGAATAGAGTACCATTGACCATTGACAATTGAAGCTGGTGAAGAGTACGAAGAACAACTGTCACTGATAACTGAAATTTGCTCAAATTAATTAAAGACTTTGAGATACTGCAATCAAAATATAAAATGCTCAACATTCAACATTCAACAAACCATTAATGAATCTACACAATCCTATAATTATCAAGTCAACATAACACTCTAACACCGTCAATGACTGAAAGATACAATTCATCTCTTCTCTATAACAATTAACAATAACTAACCCATTTTTACCTGTAGAAAAATAAAAAAAATTTTGGCACCATTTTTAAATCAGGCAACAAAAATCAGTCGACCAACAAAAAATAAACGTATAATATTAATTGTAATATTTGAGCTATTTTGAAGGTTATATTGCTCTATTTACAATGGTATTCGAGCAATTTACTCTTATAATACACTACTTCAATGTTATCTACTCTCAAGCTTTTTCCAAGGACTTTTTTACAGCGGTTTTTAGGTGATTTTTTGCGTCTCAATTTGCACCTGGGTGTCACTTTTTAAAATAACCACATATAAAAAAATTTGTTAATCGCTGCAAATGTATTAATCAACTGACAGATTCGTATACAATATTGGATGATATTTAAGTACTTCAAATCTTCATATATCTTCTAAGAAGTATTTCGTTTATTTCGTTTATTATTTCTCCTAAATTTATTTTTATTAGGTAAAACTATATATACTCATCTAAACCCTCAAAATCTTAATCATCACTTGACCTCATCAGATCATAGAATAGAATTATAGAATATATATTAGAAAAATGGAAGGTGTTATAATTAACAATTATCAAATCATTAAAGAAATTGGTTCAGGTTCTTATGGTATTGTCTATATGGCAAAAGATTTAATATCAAATAAAACAATTGCAATGAAAGTAATTGCAAAATCTTCATATCATAATCAACGTCAATTAGATAATAATAATAAAGCTCAAGTAAGTGATTATTTAAGAGCTGATTTAATTCATACTTTTAGAAATAATTATCAATCACGTTCATCATTATCATCAACAAAAAATAATTGTTTAATGACACTTGATTTAAATAAATTAATGAATTTAGATTATTCAAATGATTCAAGATCTTCTTATTTAAAAGAATTAATTATTCATTTAAAAGTTCATAATCATCCAAATGTTATTTCAATTCATGAAATTTTAAATTCATCAAAATTTTTATTCGTTATAATGGATTATTTTAATCAAGGTGATTTATTTTTAAATATTGTTGAAAAACAATTATATCAAAATAAATCAAATTTAATTAAATTTGTTTTTATTCAATTATTAAACGTTATTGATTATTTACATTCAATGAATATTTATCATTGTGATTTAAAACCTGAAAATATTATGTGTTGTTCAAATGGTGAACATTTATTAATTGGTGATTTTGGTTTAAGTGTTGAAACAAATAATATTGATATTAATACTTGTATTGGTTCTTCTTATTATATGGCTCCTGAAAGATTATATTCAATAGATTCAAATGGTAATAATAATAAAATTTTAAATCATCAACAATATCCTGCTGCAATGGGTGATCTTTGGTCATTATCAATTATTTTAATAAATTTAATTTGTATTAAAAATCCTTGGAAAAGAGCTCATTCTTTAGATCATACTTATAATGAATATGTTAAAGATAGAGAACATATTTTATTAGAAATTTTACCAATTTCAAATGAATTAAATTCAATTATTATTAAATGTTTAAATCCTGATCCATTTAAGAGAATTTCAATTATTGAATTTAAAAATTTAATTTTAAATTGTAATCAATTTAAAAATGATGATTCACAATTAATTACTGATGAAGATTCTTTATCAATTTTATTTCAAAATTATTCTTCAACAAATACTTCAACTATTTATGATGAATATGTTATTAATGAACAACAATTTAATTATGAAGAAGATGAAGATGAAGAACTTGAATATCCAATCTGTGATGATGATGATTCTTATGATAGTGTTGATGATTCAACAATAAGTGATTATTCAAATAGTTATGATTCAGATAATCATTCAGTTGATACAAGTTATGATCATAGAGAATCTCAATATATTAAAGATCTTTCAACTTTTAAACCAAATGTTTTAGAAGAATCATCAGAAATTAAAATCCAACAAGAACAAGAAATTGAAAATAATAATCATACAATAACTGCTGATGAATATATTAATATGAATTGGAATTTAAATAATAATTTTTCAAATGTTAATAGAAATCATTTAAAAGAAATGATTAATAATTTTTATATTAATTTTAAATTACAAAATCAAGATAATTTTAATATTGATTCAAATAGAAATAAATTAAATTATGTTCATGATCAAAATAATTATTCATTAGATAAAAATTTATCAATAATTACAAATGATTCTTTTAGAATTAATGAAGAACAATTTTGTCATTAGATTTATTTTATACACCATTTAGAGAATAATTGCAGGTTATATTATTCTTTACAACTATTTTTTTATTTATTTGAATACAATCAAATTACAAAACAACTACTTTATGAACTTTATGACAAAACTAATGATTAATACTTTAATGCAACCTAATAAATAATGATTTACAAAATTTAATTTAACTCATTTGTAGAACTAGTAATAATCAAATGAATGTGACAGGCTTGTAATCAACATCAACCAATCAAATAGAACTAACTCTTCTCAGTTCTCTTGTTTCAAATTGTTTCTGTGCTGTTTCCCATTGTATTGATATAAAAGTAGTTATTCGAATGATGAAACACAACAACACCAGCCTCTTCCTAATCAAGTAATGAACTTTTCTTATTTGTAACAGCAATTTATATCTCGAAATGTATGTAATTTCTATTGTTCATTTCCAAATTTGGTATTAATTAAAGACTTTGAAAGATTTTCTATTGTTCTGTCCCAATTAGGAAATTACAGAGTTAACTCTATATAAAATATGAATCTGCTTTAAAAAAAATTCAAATTGAATAATTAGATGAAAAAGAATATAAAAGGAGTTGAATATCTCTTGTTTAATTCAATATCTTTTTCTTCTCTTTCATTATCAAACAATCAAAAAAACTAAACTAATCAAAAATGCAACCAACTACTGTTACTTCAACCGCTACTCAAACTGAAAACGCTGAAAATGCTGATAACTTTATCTGGCACGGTTTCTGGTTCACTTGTACCATTGCCTAAATCAAGAAATTATCAAATCTTTAACTCAATACTTTTGCTAACCTAGTTGCTTCTAATTATCTTTTTGCTGCTTTTTAAATTAATGTGCTGATATTTCTATGCTGGTAATATTAAAAAAAACTTTTTGGTGATAGAAAATAATAATGTTAACAATCTTATTGAACTATTATTCTTTTTGGACACTTCTTACAACGTTTTAATTTAATCATAATTTCATGATTAATATAACTTTTTAATTAACATTTTATATAAATTCTTAATAATTTTTCTTTTAATAAATTTTGAATTTTAATATTTCTACAAAAAACTACAATTGTAATCAAAACTAATATTTGTACTTGTCTTTATATTTTTAAATAGTTAAACATTTGATAGAAATAAAAAAGAGGGGGTATCTAAAAGAGTGAATATATCAAACATCATATCTTGTATTATTATGATCTTCATCATTATTTGGATTTAAACTTTCATTTTCTTCATTACTATTTAAATGAAAACCTTCATCATCATCATTTAATTTTTCTTTTTTATCTAATTCATTAAAATTAGTAATTTCTTCTTCTTCTTTATTCTTTTTATTTTTCTTTTTAAAACTAATTGCACCATGAGCAATTGGAATTTTTGATTTACCAAATACAATACCTGGATGATAAGGTATTATAATAATAATTGCTAAAGCCATCATTAAAGCATCTAAAATCATAAAATAAACTTCATGAGTAATTAAGAAACCTGACCAACCTTCAGCTAATTCAACAACTCTATAAATTGATCTAACAAAGATAAAAATAACTGATAAAAATAATAAATAAGGGAAAGATTTAAATAATTTTCTTTGTCTAATTTCTTTATATTTTGGATCAAATTGTTCATTATTTTCCATTTCATCATAAGATTTAAACCCATCATTATTCTTTTTATCTAAAAATTTCATATAAAAAATTGGAAATTTAATTTTATGGAAAAAATTAATATAAAGAATTAAATAAATTGAAATTGAAAATACTTGAAAAGCTAAACCTGCAACCATAATATGAGTACCATAATCAGGACTTTCATCATTTGATAAAGATCCAGCAGCAATACCACCACCACAACCTTGTAATACTAAAGAAATAATATCACAAATAATAAAGATATAAGTATATAAAATTGGTTTAAATAAAGCAAATTTTTCACCAAAAATCATTATAAATTTTGATAATTGATAATATAAACCACCCATAATAAAACAAGGAGCAATTGTTAAACAAATGATTTGAACTAAGAATGGATTAATTAAAGTAACATTACCATTAGAAATTGATCTACCAATATAACCACCCATTTCTAAACCTGTACCACAAAAGAATGAAACTAAAATCCACCATTGTTTATAAAAAATACCTAAAATTAAATGAATTAAAAGAAATACACCCATAACTACACTCATTGCAATATTACCACCATAACTTGGTACCATACCACTATAATTTGAATAATAATCATATAAATAATCAATTGCTTCTAAAGCTCTTAATAAATTTGAATAAGCTTCATTATAAATATTTAAATTTGCTGAATTATCAGAAGTTGAAATAGTTTCTAATAATTGTAAATTTTCATAATAATCAATTGAAGCTTGAGCCCATTGCATAATTGCATGATTTGAATATAATTCTTGAACAACAGTTGCAGTTTCTAAAATTGATTCAGCTTTTAAATATTTTGATTCTAATGAAGTTATTTTAGGTAAATAATTTATAGTTGTTGTGGTTTTTAAAGAATAACTCTTTGTTGTTGGGAAAGTTGATAAATCAAATAATTCATAAAATTTACTATATGAATCAGCAATTGCTGTTGTTGTAGCTGTTAAAGACATTATTGAGGTATTTTAACACACGGGAAGAATAAATAAAGATTTCAACAATAGGAAAAGAATATAAATGAAAGATATAACAATAATTTTATATCATATGAATACCAACAGATTGGGATCTAAGATTGATTTAATTAATTAACTTGTAAATCTTTGAACCTGTGATATAATTTCCGATTTAATCTTGTTTATATGTGTTAAACGGTTAAGTAAAATTTAACAATGACTGTAATGATTATTAAAGAATCAATATTGACAATAAGATTAATATTGGAAAACCTAACCAAAACTAGTTTGATGATTAAACTGATTAAATTTTACAATTAAAGATATCTAGGTGTATTTATAATGTTTATATAATTGAAAGAAAAAAAAGTTTTTATATAAAAGGATTTAATTAAAGTATTTGGAAAGATTCAATTTTAGGATTTTACGGCCGACGACTTCGGATTTTACGAGGTCTTTTCGGTGATGAATTTGTTAATTTTAATGTTTAAATGTTGATATTTGATAGTTGTTGATGTCTGGTTATGGGTTAATTGATGGTGTTACTCCATTGGTTATGTTAAATCCATCTTAGCCCTTTTGGAACGAATCCTGTAGCTTTCCAATATCTTTAAATAGATTTAAATAGTATAAAATTATCTCCGTGGTAAATCCATTGTAGATGCTATTCAAACATCAGTAGTATATTTGATTAAAGAGATAGTTTGTAGGATAGTAGTATATTGGTATGTCGGTATGTTATTGTAAAGAGTATTTGTTTATTTATTTACAATGTTTTCTAACGGTTTTAATGGAATTAATTAGAAATATCTAAGATTAAATGAAGGTTGAATATTACAGGCGTTATTTCTAAAATCAAAAAGCTAAAATTATAAGTGTATTGAAGTAGTGAAGTATATATGGGCTATTCTAGCTAATATATTTGGTTGGTTTTGATATCTATTATTAGTTATAAATGTTAATATAGTTTTAAATATGTTCAAACATAATTCTTCAACTTCACCAGAATAAAGAGTCTAAAGAACCAAAGAACTAAAGAAAGATGATTAAAATAGAAACAATTGTTAATAAAACAACAGTCAATGTCCTAATCAGGGTGTCAGGGTTGATAATAGGAGTACATGATCTATAGATCTTTAGAACTATCCAACATTACTTTAATATAACAGCTAGTGTAAATTTAAAAATAGATTTATAATTAATGGAACTCCATCTACTGAGCAATTAATACTAGTTAAAGAAATATAGTATTACAAATCATTAGAACCATTCTTGTAACCATATTATCATCAATAACAGACTCTATTTATAGTTAACCAAAGTTTATAGTTGAAAAATCTTTAAAACTAAACCTAAAAGACCATAAAACTTAAAACAAAAATTTGAAAAGATTAAATATCAAAGGAAAAGAGAAGTAATATAAATAATTGAGTGAAGTTATTGATGAATTATAGTATTGTTATAAAATATACGTATCTTAAAATGTTAAAATAAAAGATCAAATACTAATACAGCCTTTTGATGGTTTTTTAGTCAATCATATTAATTTAGCAAAAATAGGCTAAAAGCTATTGTTATCAGATCAGTTAAATTAACAGTTTTTTAGAGTTGTAAGGATGGTAGGAGTACTGCCTACTGAGGAATAGTTAAATAGAGAAACAACTTCAAACTCCTACTAATACTGAAATAAAATACACGTCCAATAAGATTCACTAAAAACTGTTGATGTTCCCCAGGTTATTTTTATTATTATTTAAAAACTCTTAGCCGATTGATTGTGAAGTGGGTGAAAGGATGAAAGTAGTTGAAGTAGTTGAAGATGAAGTAGCAGTTGACAGTTGTTGAAGTAGCAGTATCAGTTGATTGTAGTAGTGAAGATGTAAGGAGACAATTACCAAATAAAGTAATACAGATCTTTCTATAAAATTCTATCAAAATTAAAATGAACCAATCAAAATTTAATAGAGATTTCTAGAATGATGTAATTTTATTAGAATTATTTAACTAGTATATTAACTGCTAACTATGTAACTATAAACTACACTATGTAACTATTACTGTTACTACTTACTACTACAACAACTATAATTCCATTGGAATTACTCACTCCTATTCATCATATCACTCTCTAAAATCTGTGGGTGTTTTCTAGTTTTTTGCATGTGACAATTTTAATTTTAAAAAAAAATTCAGAAAAATATAGAAAATTCAGAAAAATCAAAAAATTAAAAAATAAAAAAAAATATAAATAAAATTTGAATTCCCTAAAATTAAAATTAAAGAAACACCAAAAATTTAAAAGTAAACATCAACAACAACAAAAATTTAAAAGACTATTTCATTACTTTAAGATATACTCAAAATTTTCACCCTCATTTTAATATCATCCTTTATTTTTCTCATCTCTCACTCTTTAACTTACAACTCTAGAAAATACACTTTTACAAACAAAACATATAAACTCACAAGATGGTGGATAGTAAAGCTCCTTCATTTATAGAGAAATCAAACTCTGATGATGATTCAATAACTAACTTCACAAAGAAACATGTAACTGCTTTCATGCAATCTGATGATTTAGAAGATTCTTCAACTTCAATCAACAACAATAATAACGGTAACGGTAATACTTTCTTTCAAAATAATGATGAATCAAGTAATAGTGATAAAAATAAAATTCAATTAAAACCTTTAGATGATGAAGATAATGTTTCAATTTTAATGACTTTCCATAATACTGGTATGTCTCCATTAATTATTATTTTAACTTGTGTTTCAAGTATTTCAGGTTTTCTTTTCGGTTATGATACAGGTTATGTTTCTTCAGCTTTAGTATCTATTGGTACTGATCTTGATGGTGAAACTTTAAGTTATGGTCAAAAAGAAATGATTACTGCCGCTACTTCTCTTGGTGCTTTAATAACTTCTTTATTTGCTGGTATGTGTGCTGATATCTTTGGTAGAAAACCAACAATTATGAGTTCAAATTTTTTATTCGTTATTGGTTCAATTTTACAATGTGCTGCATTCTCTTATTGGCAAATGGTTATTGGTAGATTTATTATGGGTTTTGGTGTTGGTATTGGTTCTTTAGTTTCACCTCTTTTCATTAGTGAAATTAGTCCAAGTAGATTTAGAGGTAGATTAACAGTTATTAATTGTCTTTGTATTACTGGTGGTCAATTAGTTGCTTATGGTGTTGGTGCAGGTTTAAATAAAGTTAATAATGGTTGGAGAATTTTAGTTGGTTTAAGTTTAATTCCTTGTATTATTCAATTTACTGTTTTCTTATTTTTACCTGATACTCCAAGATTTTATATTATGAAAAATAGATTAGATGAAGCTTGTTCAGTTTTAAAAAGAACTCATTTAGATGCAACTGATGAATTAATTATGGATAAAGTTGATGAATTATCAAGATTAAATGATTCAATTGGTGGTAAAAACATTTTTATGAAATTTTATAATGCAATTATTAGATTACATAAAGTTCCATCAAATTTAAGAGCTTTAATTATTGCTTGTGGTTTACAAGGTATTCAACAATTTACAGGGTTTAATTCTTTAATGTATTTTTCTGCTACAATTTTTGAAACTGTTGGTTTTAATGATTCAACAGCTGTTTCAATTGTTATTGCTGCTACAAATTTTGTTTTTACAGTTGTTGCATTTTGTATTATTGATAAAGTTGGTCGTAGATTAATTTTATTATTAGCTATTCCTGGTATGATTGGTTCTTTAATTCTTTGTGCTATTGCTTTCCATTTCTTACATATTAAATTTGATAATGATACAGCAATTCTTGATTCAACTAATGGTGGTATTAGTGGTTGGGGTATTGTTGTTATTGTTGGTATGATTTTATACGTTGCAACTTATGCTATTGGTATTGGTAATGTTCCATGGCAACAATCTGAATTATTTCCACAAGATGTTAGAGGTATTGGTACTTCTTATGCAACAGCTACAAATTGGGCAGGTTCTTTAGTTATTTCTTCAACTTTCTTAACAATGTTAACAAATATTACACCAACTGGTACTTTTTCATTATTTGCAGCTTTATGTTTTGTTTCATTTTGGTTTGTTTTCTTCTGTTATCCAGAATTAAGTGGTTTAGAATTAGAAGAAACTCAACAATTATTAACTGGTGGTTTCAACATTAAAGCAAGTAAAATTTTAGCAAAGAGAAGAAAAATGACAACTCCACTGTTAGATGTTGAAATGAATGCTAAAGCAACTGATGAAATTATTGAACATTAAAACCTTTATATACCCCCACAAGACACTTTTCTCTCTCTCATCATGGCTTAATTATTGTTTCTTTATTATATTTTTTTTCTAATTAATGTTTTGCTTGTTTTCTTTATCAGTTTTAATTATTTTTAATCAAATCATTCATCCATATTATTAACTTTATACAGATTATATAAATAGATTTTAGAATTTTTATTACTACCTTCTTAATAACTGTTTTTATTGTTGATATTTTTTAACTCTTTAATTTTTGTTAATGCATATAATTTATTTAAAAAACACATTATTGTAGATATTCCCTATTAAAATATACCTTATCAAATGAATATAAAGAATCAATGAAAGATAAATCAAAATTTTCTTGCAGGTTAATTGCTTTAATTTTAACCATATCCGGTGATTTTGATCAAATTGAAAACTTAAAATATCAACAAAATCAATAATTTTATAGTGAAATATGTCAAATAAATTGATTAATATATACTTTCAAATATAAGGAATAATATCCAATTGTGTAAATTCAAATAACTTTACTGGTTAATGAGTTATGAGCTAAAATAAATTTCAAATTTTGGAAAATTAGAGAGTAGTACTACTTCTCAAATTCTTTCATACATATGACTTTATCGAATTTGAGGAATTTTAATGGATCATTTTTTAATAATGGGAATTTTGTAAATATAATGGTATCATTAGATAGCTACACTTCTACAGTTAATAAAACGCCAATTTATTTGCAACATTTACACCAAAATATTACCAATTATGTCAACTTTTCTGATTTGATACCAATTCTAAGCGAATTTCCCATATTAAATAATCATATCGGAGGAAAAAATCTACATCAATTAGATGAAAATAGTTGGAAATTTCTACTTTTTTCAATAAACATTATAATGATAATCATACCGTATACTATAAACTACAAATAACTCAAACTTGTTTAATTCAGTCAATTTTAAACTTCAAATTAAAATTCAAATTTTCTAAGAAATTTCAGAAATTTTTCACATGACTTTTTTTTTTTTTTCTTCATAAAATTTTTTGAAAAAATTAAACGTTTCTTTCAAAATAAAAATATAAATAAAAGGAGCAAAAATCAATTTTAAATAAACAAATAACTTTTTAAAATATTCAAATCAGATTTCATTTCATTTTAAAGATTTTATTGTTTTAATATATTTATTTATTTTTTTTTTCTAAAACTTCTTTCTGACCATTTTTTGCACTTTTACAAAATAAACAATGGCAACAGAAACACCTGAAGTAAAGAAAGACTTGGTTTCAACTGAACCAGTTCAAGATGTTAAAGCTGAAAGAGAAAAGAAGAAACAAAACTTCATTGTCAGAGCTGTTTGGACAATTATTATGATTATTGGTCTTGTTTTCATTATTTGTTCTGGTCATATTTATTCAGTTGGTTTAATTTTATTATGTCAAATTTTAACATTTAAAGAATGTATTAAAGTTTCAACTGAATCATCAAAAGAAAAGAATTTAAGATTAACTAAATTTTTAAATTGGTATTTCTTATTTACTACTTTATATTATTTAGATGGTCTTTCATTTATTGATTATTTTAAACAACATGATATTAATTTAATTAGTAATTATAAACATTATCAATTATTAACATTTTTAGTTCATAATCATAAATTTTTAAGTTATTGTATGTATGTTTTAGGTTTTGTTTTATTTGTTGCAACATTAAAGAAAGGTTTTTTAAAATTTCAATTTGCTCAACTTTGTATTACTCATATGGTTTTATTATTAGTTGTTTATCAAGCAAATTTAATTATTAGTAATATTTTTAATGGTTTAATTTGGTTTTTATTACCTGCTTGTTTAGTTATAACTAATGATATCTTTGCTTATCTATTTGGTATAACATTTGGTAAAACTCAATTAATTGCAATTTCACCAAAAAAGACTGTTGAAGGTTTTATGGGAGCTTGGATTTCAACAGTTTTATTTTCAATATTTTTAACAACATTTTTTACAAAATCAAATTATTTAATTTGTCCAGTTAAAAATTTAAATGAAAATATATTTTCAAATATAATTTGTGATAAAAATCCAATATTTATTTCACAAAATTTTTTAATTCCACCAGATTTTCAATTTTTTAATATTGAATCAGTTGATATTAAACCTATTTATTTTCATGCATTAAATTTAGCAACTTTTGCATCATTGATTGCACCATTTGGTGGTTTCTTTGCAAGTGGTTTAAAGAGAACTTTTAAAGTTAAAGATTTTGGTGATACAATTCCTGGTCATGGTGGTATTACTGATCGTATTGATTGTCAATTTTTAATGGGTAGTTTTACTTATTTATATTTTGAAAGTTTCTTAAATGATAAAAGATTAAACGTTAATATGATTGTTCAAATGGTTGCTATTAATATGTCAACTAAAGATTGTGTTGAAATTATGAAGAGTTTATCATTATATTTATTTAATAATGGTATTATTGAAGAAAGTAAATATCAAATTATCATTGCTGCTTTAGAATAATTGCAGTAATTTAAAGCACATACATCAAAAAAATCACAAAATAGAATAAATGAACAATCAATAACCAAAGAAAGAAAGAAGGAAAGAATTCAAATTGGAAATAATTCTAATGAAATTAATACAAAGAATATGAGATAAACCCACGTTTTATTTCCTTGTTCCTTATAGAATATATTACGGGTCACAACCACTAGACAGGAAACTACTGATCCATTAGCTACTAGCATTCATTGATGATAATTGACTTATCATAATCCATTCATATTTATATATACTAACTAACTAATTTACTTATTCCGGCGTTAACGTATTTACGCACGGCCTTACCCCGGTTTTAACGACTATTTTTTTGGTCGGATCTCGAAATTTTTGATGACAAATAAATTTTAGAAAAATGGCAAAAAAGTTCTCTAAATTTCTATTCTTTTACTTCTTTTCCAACCTTTTTGAATTGAAAGAGTATTAATCTATTAAACCATAGAAAGTAACAATGGGAGAACTTAAATATTCAACAGCTATTAATCCAAAGAGAACCATTAATCAAAGTACAAATTTTCAAGATTTGGAAGTTAGTGGTTCCAAGAGACAAGAGGATAATAACAAAAAAGTTAATAAACCTGGTCGTAAACCATTAGATGAAACTCCAAAAAATAAAAGAACAGCACAAAATAGAGCTGCTCAAAGAGCTTTTAGAGAACGTAAAGAACAAAGAATGAAAGATCTTGAAGATAAAATTAATCAATTAGAAGAAGATAAAAGGAATGCTAATACTGAAACTGAATTTTTAAGATTACAAGTTCAAATGTTATCAAGTGAATTATCAAAATTTAGAGGTGTTAAAAATTTAGATTTACCACAATTACCAAGTGGTTCAACAAATTCACAATCAATGAATTTCTCTTTAACAACACCTGATTCTTCAGTTTCTCCAAACTCTTCTTCAGATTTTAAATTTGGTTGGTCTAGAAAAAATTCAACTAAATCATTATCAAATAGTTCAAATAATGGTACTGTTCCAACTTTAGCTCATGATAATTCAACAACTCCTTCATCAACTGAAAGTTCTCCATTTGATGCATTTAATACTGATATTTTACCTAAAGATCAAGAATTTAATTTTAATGAAACTTTTGATGAAGGTGTTTCAACTTTTTGTAATGAATTAAGTAGTGCTTGTGGTACTAAAGATTGTCCTCAACCAAAGAAACCTTCAAATTCAAAAATGAATACCCCATTACCTGTTACAACTCCAAGTAATTTAAATGCTGATTTATTTGGTGATTATAGAGATTTAAATAAAATTTCAAATTCAAATAATTTAGATAATAATGATCCTTTATCATTTTTAAATGATGATTTAAATTTTGATGCTGGTATGGCTTTTGATAGTCAATATCAATTTTATGCAAATAATAGAGATAATGATCCAATATCTGCTTTAACAACTGAAGAATCTTTATATGATCCATTTGGTTTATTTACTCAAAATGGTAAATCAAGTTCAATTGTTGGTCCAAATCTTCAATTAACAACTCCAAGTGAACCATCAACAACAACAACAAATACAACTAATAATACACCTCTTGAAGATGACGATGAAGATTATATACCTGCTAAATCAAGATATATGAAGTGTACTGAAATTTGGGATAGAATTACTGCTCATCCAAAATATTCAGATTTAGATATTGATGGTTTATGTTCTGAATTAAGACAAAAGGCTAAATGTAGTGATAAAGGTGTTGTTATTGATATGGATGAAGTTAATAAAGTTATTCAAAACTATAATTAAAATAATGTCTTATGATGATGTCTTTTTTATCATGAATTTATGAATAGTTTTAAATCTTGTTATTTTATTATTGTTTTTGGGAAGACAGGTTTTTTGGTCTTGTACAAATTTTGGATTACTTTTTTTTCTTTTATACACTATTTTTGGTTGTGTTGACTAATTATATTATTATTTTGGTATTAACAGTTTTTTTATATTGTTTTTTTGTCTTTTATTTGAAGAAGTTTTAAACCTTTGACTATTATAGATGCCTTTCCTTTACTATTATTTTTTAATAGACGTTGATTGTGCTTATCTTCATCTTTCTATGATCAAACATTTTACTTTTTATTTTCGTGTGGGTTATTTTTCATTATTATTATTATTATTGACTATAATAGATATTCTTCTTCATTATTAATTTTTCTTGTAAATACTACGCAATAATTGTCTTTCAATTACTTGGAAATAATTATTAAACTCATGAATCAATATATTATTAATAGTCTTTGAATTGTAAACTTGATATAGCTAAAGTCAAACCTTGATACTAAATTGAACAAATACCTTTAATCGATTTCAATATATAATCTATTAAAATCAACAATGTTCAATTTATTTAAAACTTTCATTAAAGTATTCCAAAATTTATATCCACCACCAGTTTTTGAATTAAAATCTAATGATATATTTGATGTATCATTACCATTTAAAGTTATACTTTTTTGTGATTTAATTAATTTAATAATACTTAAAATAATTAAAAAATCAATAACAATTCTTTTCACTATATTACCTAAGAATTTTAAAACTGATAATAAAATTGAAACTCTTTTAGAATAAATTGGTTTTTGAGATTTTTTAACTTGTAATTGTAAAACTTTTAATTCATTATTTAATCTATTAATCATATAATTAATCTCTCTTTTAAATAATTGTAATTCATTTTTAGATAAATCGTAACCAACATTATTATTACTATTTGTTTGATTGTTAACACCATTAGTACTATTATTATCTAAAACTTGTGATGGTGTTGAAGTTAAATTTGTTGAATGTGAAGGATGGTATAACATTGAATTATTTGAATTAATTCTTGAATTTGATGGATTTAAACCATATATACTTGAACTTGCAGTGAAACTTAAATCTCTGTGGTGTGTATGAGGGTGCGGTTGATATGATGAATAGTTAAATAGATTCGAATCATTATAACTTGTATTATTTGTATTTGTCAAGTATAGTGGGGTTAAAGGAGGACTGTTATTACTTGGAACAATATCCTTAATTTGATCCCACAGATATTGTAATTCACTTAATAATTCACGAGCTTCATGTGTGCCACTAGCATAAACTTCCATAGTTTCTATTAAATATGATATATATCTTCTCTTTGCTTCAGTTTTAGAAATTCCTTCTTGTTCTTTCCATGCATCCCATTTTCTCTTTGCATTTTCATCTTCTAATGAATTTCCTACAGGTCTTGACATTACACCTTCAACATTACCTTCAGTGGATTGTTTATAAAGACCATATAGTTTAACTCTGTTCTCAGTTGGAGGTCTAGGAAGAGAACCATAACCAGATCTGGTAGATAATGTTCTTATCGTGGTGATTGCCTTTATAAATACTCGATCTAAATTGAATTCACAAAAAAGGTTGATTGTTAGTACATCTTTCTTCAATTAATCAAAACTATTGCTAGACATTGAAACATTAATAAAAACATACCTATTGAATCTGACATCTTTCTATCTAAATCTTAATACTAGCTTTAAACTTTGTTTGTGAATTTGATTTCTAATTTCTTGTTTTTGTTTTTGTTTTGATTTTAGATTTTTTTGATCATCCAAAAAAAAAAAAAAAGAGAAATGTCTGGATGTCTACTTAAAAGTGGAACAGAGAATTTTTTTTACTGAAGTCGTCGAATAATTTGAGAATCAATTATTGCAACAAGAATAGGAAAAAGTTTTTGTAAAGGATGTGTTTTGTTTTGAGTGATAATGATAATAAATGATTGTTATATAAATGAATGAAATGTAAGCTGGAAAAGTGAAAAAAGTTAATGGACCAATATAATTATTGACAAAAAATCTTGGTGAGTAGTAAGCTAATTAATCTTGTTTGCACCAAAATAGGAACTCCATACAGTGGAATAATGTAGCACCAGAGTGTTGGCAAACTGAATCTATATAATACACATTTATTCTTTATCATTATTATCATTAATCAAAACATTTTTTTAATACTTCTTAAAACTTTTTCTCTATAATTCTTGAAATAATATAATCAATCAAATTAAAAATTTTCTTTAAAATACAATATTGAACTGAGTTCTCTTTTGAAATTCAAACAATTTATAAACCTAGTTTTCATTAAATTAAATCACCAATAATTAGAAATATACATTATGAATAAGACTAAACTTTAATGAGTTTAGTTTTCTGGAATGTCAATTTCACCAGCGTTGATGGCTTCAATGATATCATGTGGGTTTTTGTAGTTAACTCTACAACCAACTGATTGAGCAGTACCTAAGATTTCTTTAGTAACTGAAGCTAAGGTCTTACCGAAAGATTTTTCTTGCATTTGTCTAGCAATTTCAATGATATCATCTAATTGTAAGTTACCATTGTGCTTAACATTCTTTTCCTTCTTTCTGTCTCTTGGTGGTTCTTTTAAGGCAGTAATGACTAATGAAGAAGCTGATGGGACAACTGAAGCAACAGCTTGTCTGTTTTGGATTCTTAATTGAACAGTAACTCTAATACCTTTGAATTTGGTGGTAGCTTTAGCGATATCTTCACCAACCTTCTTTGGAGAAAGACCTAAAGGACCAATCTTTGGAGCTAAAGCAGCTGAAGCACCAACTTCACCACCGACGGCTCTTAAGTAGATGAATTTAACTTCATTTGGATCGAATTTTGGAGGCATTTTATGGATATTATGCTTTGAGTTTGTTGAAGATTTACAACTAGAAGATAGAACTAAATTGAATTTTTTGAAAAATGTTTGTGCGTATACAATTTTTTTCTTGAGGTAATCCGGACACCACCAATAATTAATTAATTTTTTTTAGGGAATTTTTGGTGAGAAGAAAATTAGCAGTCACAATTTTGGAAGAAAGAATTCGGAAATCACGTGGTTTGGAGTTAGGGCTCTCTTCCCTAAAAAATTACAGTAATAATTTCAACTACGTACTGCTACTACTAAATAAGTTAAAAGAATCATTAACATGAATTTATATTTTTGCTTTTAAAATTTATACTATATACATTAAATATCTTGAAATTTTGCAACTTCATTCATTAACCATGACTGTTTTTGTTTTGTTTTGTTTTGTTATACTGTAAAATTAATTAACAAGATTATGATCTTAAGTATTTAGATCTGAAACCTCTTCTATCCTTAATCTTTAAGTAATTTTGGTTATGTTTACCCTTTCTTGTTCTATAACCCTTAGCCAATTGACCCCATGGAGATTGTGATAATTTATTGGATTTAGATTTACCTCTACCACCACCATGAGGATGGTCACATTTATTCATTGCAACACCACGAACTTTTGGTCTTCTACCTAAATTTCTTGCTCTACCAGCTTTACCTAATTTAAGATGATGATGATCAACATTTGAAACCATACCTAAAGTAGCACAAGCTTCTAAGTGAACATAACGTTGTTCACCACTTGATAATTTAACAACAGCTCTATCTTTTTTTGGAACTTTACGAATTAATCTACCAAATGTACCAGCAGATCTTGAATATATACCTGGACCTTCAAATCTCATACCAATATTATGAATAACAGAACCTAATGGAATCATACTTAATGGTAAACAATTACCAACAACATTTAATTTAGCAGCTAAAATACCTGGTTCAATTTTACCACCCATTTCATTAATCCAAGTATGTGGAATACCTTTTCTTAATGAAATAACTTTATCACGAGCTCTTATACCATGAGGAGCAATAATATATGTAATTTTTTCAGTAATATCATTCTTAATTAAAGCTAAATGTGCTGTTCTATTTGGATCATATTCAATTCTTAATACTGTACATTGACCTGGATCTAATCTTGCATAATCAACAATTCTACCACGTCTTTTAAAACCACCACCAATACCTCTAATAGTTATTTTACCTGAATCATTTCTACCACCATGCTTCTTTAATGCATAAGTTAATGGTTTAAAACCACCAGATTTAACTAAATATGGATATACTGGACGTCTATAATTTTTTTGAGAATTTTGACTTAAATCATAAGTTTTAATCTTTGTTCTTGCATTTTGAACTTTTAAACGTTTCTTAATCAATAAATCTTGTTTTTCCAAATCCGCCATTCTAGCTGTACTATCTGGAATTGTTGGTAAATTACGTGAATCTACTGATATAGTTCTTTTCTTTATCACTTTTGTAACTTCTGGTGTTGTTGAAGCAACAGCAGCATCAGTTGCTGTACTTGATGTAGTACTGTTAAATCTCACAAAAGATCTTGTTAATAGTAGTCTTCTAAACATCTTTATATATGAAGGATATGTGTATGAAGATACTGATTAATGAAGTTGATCTATAGGAGAATGTAACAGAAGGTTGATGGGTGGTAATATAGATAAATAACAATTAATATTTACTTGTATCTTTCAATTCTTTATTAATTTTTCAACGAAAATTCATAGGCCCGTTACCCCCAAAAACTGTATTTGGAAAAATATGTGAATTTAAAGTCGTTGATTTGAGAGGTTTAGAGTTGAGTAAATTGTATAAATTTCGAGACATATGTAGATGAAAATCAATTGTACATTATTATCCAAAAAATAGATCAAATATCATTACTTATACCTTTAATATTAACATAAACTACCCAAAAAAGCTTTGCGGGTAATGAATTGTTGCCTGAACAAATAAAATTCCTTCAAAAAAATTTGTTGAACGAAAAAAAAAACCCAAATTAAATTAGAAAAGGAAAAGTTGTTATTTACATTTAAATTAATTCATTTTAAAAAGGTTACATCTTTCTTAATTGAAGTCAATTCTAATTTCCTTCTTATATTCAATTCATAAAATACTACAATGTCTTTAAGATTCGTTAGATCAATTGCTACTAAACCA
Organism: Ruyongia namnaoensis; assembly: GCA_030563805.1. Classification (NCBI taxonomy): domain Eukaryota; kingdom Fungi; phylum Ascomycota; class Saccharomycetes; order Phaffomycetales; family Wickerhamomycetaceae; genus Ruyongia; species Ruyongia namnaoensis. The sequence goes on from JAJMKA010000010.1 coordinate 203,514, forward strand.
GCCATCAAGTTATACGGTTTAGATGGTACATATGCTCACTCCTTATATGCTGCCACCGACTCCTTAAAGACTACTTCAACTGCTTTAGGTCAATTAAACACTACTTTAACCAAAGATCCAAAATTAGTTGATTTCTTAAACAACCCAACTTTAGATGCTAAACAAAGAGCTATTGTTGCTGAAGAATTATCAAAATTAGTTTCTGATAAATCAACCAAAAATTTATTAGCTGTTTTAAGAGATAATAACAGATTAAACTTATTAACTGCTATTTCAGGTAAATTCAAACAATTAGTTGATGCTTCCTCTAACGTTAAGGAAGTTACTATAACTTCAAACAAATCATTAGATTCAAAGATTTTAAAGAGATTAGAAACTGCTATTAAATCATCAAAATACGGTAAAGGTGAATTACAAGTTTCAAACGTTGTTAAATCAGACTTAAAAGGTGGTTTAATCATTGAATTTGAAGGTATGATGATTGATTTAAGTGTTGATGGTAAGATCAACAAATACAATGAATTATTAAAGGAAGCTATCTAAATTTAGTTTTCTAATGATATGTTATTATGACCCTACATGCCCCCCTCAATTTTAACTTAGAATAACAAACCCCCTAAAGAACTTCAAAAATACAAGAATTACGATTATTACTACTTTACTATACAATACAATTCCAAAATATAAAAAAATTAAAAAATCAACATATATTAGAGAAAAGGAAATGATGTATCAATGTTTTTTTATAAAATTTCATTTGTAATGAAAGATTTTTGTGATGTATGGTTAGAAAATAAGAATTTTATTATTTAATATTATAGAATTGAATTCTTTGAATTATATTATCTATTATACTTCTTTTTACTTTTACTTTTTTAAATATTCATTATTCATAAATAAAAAAACTTGGTGTCAAATCTGAAATTAATTATGTCTGTAGCTAATTTTCGGGTGTAAGAAGGAATTGGGTACAATTGAGTTAAGAGGAAAAGGGGTACAAGAAGTAGTATTGTAGATTAGAGAAGAAGAAGAGATGAAAGGGAAGTACTTCAATACTGAGATCCAATTGATGTTAAATCCAGATATATTTTGACTCATTACGTCTGGAGGTTGAAATTCTTATTAATTATCGTGTCTGTTTTTTCAATTTATTTCAAATAGTTCCACTTTCCATTTCTAATACTGTGAGTGTCCAGAAGCTAGTTACGTGATCTCTAGTAGTGTATTAGTGTAATCACCAGTAACACTACTTCATAGTTCATACACTTCAACGACATCTAACCCTTATAGTTAACTACCCCTATTCGTCGTATAGAAACAGAAAAAAACCCCCTGCCTAAACTCTAGGCTGAACTCTCCGCCTAACTTCAAAATTTTTTAGGCAGAAGAAAATGGAACAAAGATTTTTTATTCTTAGAAAAAATAAATAAAAAAAAACCAAAAAGAAAAGAATTTTTTTATATAAACAACAACACTTCTCACTTATTTCTCTCTTAAATTATCTTACATCAACAACTTCTTCATCACTTATCACGTCTCACTGTCACATTCTACTCTTTGTTCCATACTAATCCCATCCTTAACATACACCACATATCATACATTACTTTTGTGATACTTGTTTTATTTTTAAATTCATCATTTTTTTTTAACGTGATCGTGATCCCATCATCTCAATAAATATGTTTTCAGCTAATGACACAATATTGTTTGAAGATTTACAAATCATTCCAAAACCTTCTTTAATACCAAACTTGGCAGATAACAAACTTGCATTAATCGCTCCAATATTAGCTTATTGGTCATATTCTTTATTCTTTTTCATAATAGATGAATATCAATTAGCTGAACGTTATAGAATTCATCCACCTGAAGAAGTATTAACAAGAAATAAAGCAACTCATATGGATGTTTTAAAAGATGTTCTTTTACAACATTTCATTCAAACAATAACGGGATTATTATTCATTCAACTTGATGAAGAACAATTTACTGGTCATGAAGATTATGAAATTCAAAAAATTTATCTTTATATTTTAAAAAATTTTAAAATTCAAATTCCAATATATTTAATTGATATTAGTTATAATTATTTATTTTCTTTAATTAAAATTGCAATTGCATTTGTTATTATTGATTCATGGCAATATTGGTTACATAGAACTATGCATATGAATAAAACTCTTTATAAAAGATTTCATTCAAGACATCATAGATTATATGTTCCTTATGCTTATGGTGCTCTTTATAATGATCCAGTTGAAGGTTTCTTATTAGATACTTGTGGTACTGGATTAGCTGCTTTAATTACAAATTTAACTCCAAGAGAACAATTAGTTTTATATACTTTTTCAACTTTAAAAACTGTTGATGATCATTGTGGTTATTCATTACCTTATGATTTATTCCAAAAATTATTCCCAAATAATTCAATTTATCATGATATTCATCATCAACAATTTGGTATAAAGACAAATTTCTCTCAACCTTTCTTCACTTTTTGGGATACAATTTCAAATACAAAATATCATGAAATTGATTCTTATAGAAAAAATCAAGAAAGAATTACTATTGATAAATATAGACAATTCTTACATGATAGAGAAAAGAAAAAGAAGGAACAAATGAATAAAGTCTTTAATAATTCAACAATAGAAACAAATACTAATGCCAATTCTTCATCAGTTAAAACAACTGAAACTGAAGAAGAAAAATAATTTATAAACTGCAACATAACTTTCAAAAAAACATACACTCTTGATATATATGAAAAAACAACTAAATTTTAATGTCCCCTTACTGAATAATAATTACACTAATCATCATTTTCAAAACTTTTTTATGCCCTATCTCTTTTTTTAACACCTTTTTTTACTCATAATTCTTTTAATATAAAATGGAACTTTATTGTTAATATTTTGTTGATGCTTTATAATACTAGTCCTTATCTTTTTTTCTTATTTTCTTTTAATTAATAATTTAAATACTTTTAATATAACATTGATTTTCACTTCTTTAAACTACAGTAATTATTTCTAAAATTTTTAAAATTGATATATTTCAATTCTATTTTTCTAAACAAATATTTTAGAGACATAAATCTTTCATTATTATAAAAAGAAAACTCACACAATAGAGAAGCTTTGATTTTCTTAGGTTGTCAATGTTTATATACAAGTAGTTATGTTTGGATTAAATGATATTTTTCTCTATTAATTCAAGTGTTTTCTTTTTAAAAAAAATTTTAAATGGTCTTCAATTCAATTTGTTCTTGTTTATGATATAAGTTTTTTTATGTTGTTGTGTTCATTATGATAAATATATTATTTGAATATTGCAAACATTTATCTATTAGCTTTAGTTCTATATTCTCTAGTAGCTCTCTTTTGTTCAGCTTTAGCATTTGCTTCTTCATTAATTCTGCTAACACGTAATTTATTAACTTCACGCCATTTCTTATTTTTAATTAATGGATTCATAATCTTAACAGCATCATCTAACCAACCAAGTCTTTCCATCTTTCTCTTAATTCTATTAGTAGCTCTTGATCTTCTTGTTTCAGCATTTCTAGCTTTAGCCTTTGCTCTATTTAATAATCCTGCAACAAAATTTGTTCTCTTCTTTTCAAAAGTAGCAATTCTTTCTTCTAAAGGTTTATATGCTTCACCATATTTTTCTGCTTTAAATTCTTCAGCTGATTTAATTCTAATATCTTTTAATAAAGCTGATTGTGTAGCTAAACCAATTCTTGGTAATTGTTCATGTGAAATAATTTCTGAATTCCAAAGTTTTGAATCACCTTTTCTCCATGGATCTTCCCATAAAATTGAAACTTTTTTATTAATAATATCAATAACTTGTTTAATATCACTAACAGCTTCTTGTGATAAAACTGGTTTAAAATGACCACTAAACCAAGTTTGATTTCTATCTGTTAATTTTCTATATTGAATTATTTCATCTTTATGTGTTGTTAATCTCATTTTTTGTAATTGAATTAATCTATCAAAAGCTTCTGTTGAAGTTGTATGATCATTATAATTTAAAACACACATGATTCTCCATAAATCACGACGAGCTTTTGGTTTTCTATTCATTTTATTAAAACGTATAATTTGACCATCTATTGTCTTTTGTGAAATTGTTGGTAATTGTGAATAAATGATTTGATTTGTTTCCATATTTCTGAAAACATAAACTTGAGGACCAAAACTATGTTCTATTAACCAATTTTCATCTTGTCTTAGTTTAGTAGCCCATTTTTCTGGTCTAAATTTAAAGAATTTATCTAAATTGAATTTTTTACTAATAGCATGTTGATCTACTCTAGGAATACCACTTGAACGTTTAATTTTAACGTTACCTATTTTCAAACCTCTAACAAAAGTTGTGGTGGTAGCAGCATTCAAAACTGAAGTTGGTGTTACTGTTAATGGTCTAAGTAAGGACATCTTTCGACTTCTTTACTATTCTTTTGTACTCTCTTCTCTTTCAATTATATTTCACTAATTTTTGTCGACAATTTTTTTTATGTGAAAATTTTGGCATAAGTGAAACACCATAATTTGACTTCGGTGTTTCAGTTATGCTCAATAGTAATAATAAAGATAAAACTATATTAATGGTTATACTATCAAGTTTTTTGTAATAGTACTTTCAATTATTAATAGATACCTCCCACAGTAGTCAATTGCTCTATTTGGACCCTTGTTTACATACAGACATTGCTACTTTTCCTCCAGAACTTAAGAAAAATTTGAATACCGTTTTGATCATCCTATTAATAATATTACAATAGCAAGATTCAACCATATATAAATTGCCACAAGTTCCCACATATTTATTTTAATAATACTAGTTATGGCAATTGATCCCTCATTTAATTGTTCTTGTATTGAAAAACATTTATTGAGACTAAAGAAACAACCAATCGTTGCTAATACTCCTACTACAATGCAATCTCATCGTTATCAATATTTAGATGAGAAAAGACCTTTAGATTCTAAAGAGTCTAATGATCAAAATAATAACAATAATCAAAATGGAATCATCAGTAAGAAGAAATGGTTATTTGCAGCTTTCTATATTATTCTTTTATTCTATTCTTTAGTTAGATTTATTACTCCTAATCCAAGCTCTTTATCTCCATCAAGATCTGGTCATTGTCACCATAAATCTACTACTTCTGATTCAGATTTAGATGTTATCAATTCTTTATTTGGTTCTAATCCAAAAAATCCATTTGAAATTACTAAGAATAACCGTGATTATACCATTACTAAAGATTTCAATATCTCTGAAATAACTGCAGCTTATCTCAATGTATTGACTCATTCAAATTTAGCTTCAAATTGGTCAAAGACTTATACTTCAACTTCTCATTTAGCTGGTACTAATTATGAATTAGTTGAATTTACAAGAGATAAATTTGAAGAATATGGTTTAACTACTAAAGTTGGTAGTTATAACGTTTATTTAAATTTCCCAAAAGATCATGGTTTAAAGTTAATTAAAAAGGATAAAGTTATTTATGAACCAACTTTAATTGAAGATAAATTAAAAGAAGATCCAACAACTGTTGGTGAAGGTTTAATTCCTGCTTTCCATGGTTATTCTGCTAATGGTAATGTTACATCCCAATTCATATTTGCAAATTATGGTACTAAAGAAGATTTTGCTTTATTGGCTAAAAATAAAGTTGATATTGATGGTAAAATTGTTGTTGTAAGATATGGTAAAATCTTTAGAGGTTTAAAAGTTAAATTTGCTCAAGAAGCTGGTGCCATTGGTGTTTTAATTTATTCAGATCCTTATGATGATTATATGGTTGATTCAGATCTTGAACCTTATCCTTTAGGCCCAGGTAGAAATCCAAGTAGTATTCAGAGAGGTTCTGTTCAATTCTTGTCAAGTTTACCTGGTGATCCAACAAGATTTACTAATAGAAGTGAAGAAGCTTTACAAAATTTAGATACAATTCCAAAGATTCCTTCTTTACCAATTAGTTATAAAGAAGTTGTACCAATCTTGGAATCTTTAAATGGTTATGGTTTAGATTTAGGATTTGTTGGTGGTGTTGATGAATTTGATTATAAAACTGGTCCAAATCCAAAAGTTGAATTAAATCTTTATAATGATAACATTTATAATTTCACTGATATCCATAATGTCTATGGTACTTTCTTGGGAAATGATCCAAACAAGGTTTTGATTATTGGTAATCATCGTGATGCCTGGATTAAAGGTGGTGCTGGTGATCCAAATAGTGGTTCAACTGTCATTTTAGAAATTGCTAGAGCCTTTAGTGAATTATATAAATTAGGTTGGAAACCAGAAAGTACAATTATCTTTGCCTCTTGGGATGGTGAAGAATATGGTCTTTTAGGTTCAACTTCTTTTGCTGAAGATTTAAAGGAAGAAATTCAAGGTAAAGCTGTTGCTTATTTCAACTTGGATGCAGCTGTTACAGGTTCTCATTTAAAAATCAATTCTTCTCCATTAATCAACAACTTATTGATCAAGACTGCTGGTTTAGTTAAATATCCAAAACAAGCTGGTTTAACTCTTAAAGATCATTTCTTAAATAATTCAAGAATCAATATTTTAGGTTCAGGTTCAGATTATACTTCATTCTATGAACATTTGGGTGTTCCATCATTTGATATTGGTTTCTCCGCTGGTAAAGGTGATCCAGTTTACCATTATCATTCAAACTATGATTCTTATCACTGGATGTCAACTTATTTAGATCCAGGATTTGTTTTACATAACACTATGGCTCAGTATGCAGGTTTAGTTGCTATCCATTTAACAGAACAAAAGATTTTAACAAGTCATAGTACAACTGATTACTCATTAGCTTTAATTAAATATTATGAAGATTTAACTTCTCAAATTCCAAAATCTTGGTTAAAGGAAAAGATTAATCCAAATCCAAGTAACAATGGTACTGATAGTATTGAATTAAAAGATTTAGTTCATACAACAAGAAACAAAATTTCAAAATTAGCTGGTATTTCTAGAGATTTTGATAGATATTCAAAAGATTTACAAAAGAGATGGGAAAAAGATATTTCAAAATCTCATAATCCTTTTAAAAGAATTGCATTTAACTATAAAGCTAAAAAGGCAAATCAAGCTTTGAAAACTTTTGAACAAAATTTCTTAAATGATGAAGGTTTAATTGATAGAGAATGGTTTAAACATATTGTTTTTGCAAGTGGAAGATATACTGGTTATGCTGGTCAATATTTACCTGGTTTAACTGAAGCTTTAGAAGATCACAGTTTCAAAAATACAGTTTACTGGATCAACATTATTGAAGAATCATTGGACACTGCTATTCATTCTCTTCTTGCTGGATTTTAGAGAGTTGAATTTTAACAATATTTTCTTTATAGTTTACTTATTATAGGATAATTATATCGTGTTTTAAATTATTTTCTTACATGTAGTAAATCAATCTCAAAAACGAAATCTATTAAGTATGCTATAAATAATGTTTTTTTGTAGTTTGCTCTAAAGCTTTTTAATGCAGAATATTTGTATGTAGATAATCAGATTATCTAAAATTGAAGGTTGAACGACATAATGGACAAGTACTACCACCACTTGATTTAAACCATTTGTATAAACAACCTGAATGAAATTTATTCTTACATGTAGAACATGTTCTTGATGGTAGTGTGTTATCTTGATGCAGAATTGAGTAACAAATTGAACAATCTTCAAAACCTTTGAAATGAAAACCAACATTCTTCATAAAGAATTCTAAACTATCAACAATTTCACCATTTTGTAATGAAATTATACTTTGTGAAGCAAGAATCCATGATTTCCATTGTGACTCTTTAACACCAACTCTTTGTGGTCCTGATACTTCAATCTTAGACAATGGATAGTTTGAAGGAATTTTGAAAGCAACTTCTAAAGTAGATTCATCAATTGGATAAGAAGCTTTAATTTCATTTGTAGATCTACTAATCTTAATAGTTAGATTATCATCATTCTTAGTTAACTTCTTTGAATGACGTTCAAATTCAGCAATTTTATCCTTAATCAAACTTGGTGAAATATATTTGACAGTAAATGTTTCAATTTTAGCTTTGAAAGAACGATCTTTAATACCATGGAACCAAGATGAAGAAATTGTACCAATAAATTGTAAAATACTATAGTAAATATGTGTTGCTAATAATTTAACTTCAGTATGTAGTGGATAGTTATCATTTTCAAAACTATAATCTAAGAATGAATCACCAATTTCATCCATAAATTCTTTGGAAGAATCAGAAACTAGCAAGCTAACCAAATTTAATAACTTTGTGATTAATTCATTATTTTCATTCTGTAATTGATTGATTAACATTGAACGTAATGAAATTGTAATATCTTTGAAATGTACCAATACTAAACACCAATTCCATAAGTAATTAACCAATTTCTTATCTTCTTCTAAATCATTTTCTTCAAATGTAGGAATATTCAAAATATTATCAATAAATGTATCTTGAATCTTGAATTTAGAATTCTCTCTGTCTTTTGATAATTCAAATTCAATAACTTGATCTTGTTGTTTATTAAGTAATGCTTTCTTCAAAATCAATAGCAATGGTCTCTTCAAATCATTATATATTGCTGAAACTTTATTAAATTTGTTAAATAATTCATCAAAATGAAGTATAAATGATTTTTCAGGTAATTGAATCAATAATCTACTCAAAACATCGTTATAAATTAATTTTGGTAGATTAATATTGATCATTTCATCATTAATATATGAGTTCAAAAATTCTTCTTCTGTCTCTATTTTTTGTTCTGATGAAATTAATTTGGATTTTGTTAATGCAAGGTATAATTTTAAAGTATTATATTTTAATTCTAATATATTATCACCTTCACCAATACTTATGAAACCAATAGCTTCTTCCAATGATCTTGATGTAAGTTCTTTGAAAGTATCTGATTTTTCAAATGAGAAAGAAGTTAATTGTGTTAATAGTTTGATGATTAGAATTCTAACAATAATAAATTCAGGTTCATAAGCACTATCAGAATCTAACCATTTATTAAATTCATTTAGAATCATATTAAATCTTTGAGGTTGGAATGGATTATATTCAGGTTCGTCAACATGGAACTTAATAAAATTCAACAGTATGGATAAAACTTTGATACCTGATAAATTAATTTCATTAGGTCTTAAACCAATTAGTTCTGAAGCAATCAAATTTCTAGAATTCTCTAATTTTGAATCAGCTAATACTTCTTCGAATAAAGTTGATATTATTGTTGTTAACTTTATTAAAGATAATGGATCTTTACTTCTAATTTGTGATCTGATATATGCGTTGAAATCAATGGAATCTAAAACTGCTGATTTTGAAGCATTTTGTGATAATGTTATTAAAACCTGTTTTAATAATCTATTGTTGTAATAAGCAAGAACTTGATCTGTCTCATTAAGATCAAGAATACCATTATACTCATTATTAATAACAGAAGAAATTAACTCAACATAAGTAACATTAACTTTCTGTAAAAGTTTAGAATTAACTGAATCCTTAAATGCAAAAATATTCTTTAAAGATGGTGTATTTTCATCAGATAAAAATTCATAATCAATTGCAATTTCTGATATTATACTGATGAATAATATTATATTGTCATCTTTCAGAACATCTAAAGAGTCTAAAAACTGAGCGAATAAAATCAAATGGCGAGCATTCTCAAAATCAAAACTTGTTTCTTCACAGCTTAAAATGTAAATATTGGCTTCTAATGGGTTACCTAATGATAATCTTGTATCAACTGAAGATGAATAATGTTCAGTAATGAATGATTTAAGGTCTGATGGAATTAAATATTTAGTTAGTTCTAAATTATTTGAAAGTTGAGAGCGAACCAAAGAAACTATAGTATCATTAAAACCTTCAGTACTAATAAACTCTCTTAATGACTTGAAATATGATTCTAAAACTTCCTTATTGTTAATTTTAATAATATCATGATGTAATGGTTCTGAAATTGATGACCATATTATTTTATTTTGTAATAACTCTGTATTCTCTATCAAAACTGAAATTAATTTTTCATTTGAAGAATTATATTTATAGAAAAAGGTGATAAATTCTTTTACTTTATTTAAAGTTTGAGCTCTTTGATAAAGTTGAATTATAATTTCTTGATTTAATAAATATGATTCAAATAGTAAATCATTTGTAAAATTATATGATGAAATTTGAGTTTGAACTATTCTTTTTAACTCTGTTGATTTTTCTAATAATTCTAATTTATTTTTAAATTTTGATAATAACGATAATAATTTATTAATAGAATTCAACATTTCAAGTTTTATAATAAAACAATCAAAAGTTTCAATAAAAACTTCTTCTTCATATAATTTTGAAAATGTATAATCAATCAAAATTTGAAGAGGAAAATCAATGAAATCTTTAGTGATATAACTTGCTAATTCATCCATGAATTGAGTTGTCTCAGTTTGATATTGAATAACGTTATTCTTAATGACATGATCATAAATCTTAAATGCAGGATGATCAGTAATACTATTTTCATCTTCATCAGCTTTAATAGATAATGATTCTAATGATTTTGATAAAATATCACTAATATCTGATGTATTATCTGAAGAAGATAGAAGAGATAATAAATTTTCAATATTTGAATTGTCACCTAAATTATCAATATCAACATCTGAAATTTTTGCTGTTAGAAGTTCTGAAGAAGTATATTGCGATAAAATATTAATTAATGATTTTGAAATTGGATTAGTTATATCAAAAACTTCTGTTATAATTGGATCAATTGAATTTATTTTATCAAAATATTTTGCAATTTCTAAATATGATCTTAATGAATTTTGGATAAACTCTTGACCAGCTCTTAATTTCAAATTCTTAGAGACTTCAAATTTAAAATCTTTTAATAAAATTTCTTCAATTAGTTTATAATCATCATCTGATTTTGATGTAAATAATGAAGATGATGAAATGTAATTTGTTAGATGTGTATAATAAATAGGATTTGAATTTAATGAACCTATTGATAAAAAGTTTAAAATTCTTTGTTTTGATGATTTATCATATTGATAAAATTCTGGATTGATTTGATTTAATTTTATTAATGTTGTTAAAATTGGAATAATTAAAGAAGAAAACATTAAATATTTTTGAGTTGTTAAATCAATTCTTTCAGCAAAAGTTAAAGATTTTAATAATCTTTTTGACATTAATTTCCAAGATTTATCAATAAATATTGTTGGTTGTAAAGTTAATGTAGTATTTATCAAATTTAATAATGATTTAAAAACTTTTTGTGAATTTGTATTTGTATTAACTAATAAATAATGCCATAAATTTTCAAATTTAAATGTAGATTGATAAGTTTCAAAATTTTTATTAAAATTATCATTTGGAGTTTTTGTATTTAATTGGATCAAATGACATAAAATAAGAATACAAGAATTAATTAATCTTAAATATTTTAATTCTGCATCTTCTCTTGATATAAATCTATCATCAGATAACGTATCGATAGTTTCATGATTGAAAGCTTCTTCAACAAAATTTAAAATTTCTGCTTGAAATAAAATCCATAAATTATTAATCTTTGAAATATCATTATTAAAACAACTTTGTAAATTTTTTAAAGTTGAATTTGATACAGAAGATTCAAAATCATAAATACCTGATAACAAAATAGGTATTGTACTCTTTAAATATTTTGCATATGATTTTTTAAGATGTTGAATCAATTGACATTGGAATTGATGTGATAAAGCTCTAACATTTCTATTATCATTAATAGATAATTTTGGATACAATTGAACCCAACTCATCAGCAGTAGATCATCTTTGACTGATTCAACATTATTTGTATCATTATTAAGGAATGCAACTAGTTCAGTAAGAGCCTTTTCTTTTGTAATATCATCTCTTTTTAACAATGATTTGAAAATCAGTTTGAGATGAGACTCATTTATAATATTTGGATCAGGAATACCACTTATATAGTTCAAAGAAACTTCGAATCCATTGTAACCCAATGAATAAGAGTCCTTCTCCTGGTAGGATGCAGTGGCAAATGGGTTCCCAAAAGACATGTGGACTTCAATAGTTGGTTGGTTTAAATGTGTAAACTTGTTCTTTCTGTACAGTTTTTTGATGATGGACTTTAAACGCCATAGGAATTTTGAACAAAGAAAAATCGAGAAAATATTACGTAATCCACCACCAAAAAATTGAGACGGGTAAATTTATGTGTCACGTGATAAATTTAATATCAATTCATCATACATTAAACTAATTAACTATATTATATACTAAATAAAATGTTCTTCTTGTCATTGGTTTCCATCTCAAAGATACTTTGAATGACCCAGGCCCATTCAATTGCTTTACCATGAGCCTTATTTTCTTTTAACAGTACTTTAAATCTTTCAATAAAATTCTTCTCTAGAGAAAGAAAGATATATTCTTTTGTACCTTTACATGGTTTTAATGATTTCATATCTTTCATCTCCTTTTGTGATTTGACTAAATGAATGTTATCTGCTCCATGTGCTTTTAAAATTCTAGTAACTGTTGCTGCACTTCCAGGAACTTTACTTGTAATATTAAATGTTAAACCTTTAAATATTTTAGAATCTTTAGAAATTAAATCTCTTGATTTCTTTAATAATTTATCAACAGTTAATGATGTTAATTCTTTAACCGATTCTGGGTTTTTATGATCCATCATATAATCATCAGCATTTGGAAAATCATCTTCATCACTGCTTGGTTTATTCTTAAAAGTGGTTAAAACTTCATCAATAAAATCTGTTGATAAAATATATTTTAAACCATGACTTAAACCAATTAAAAACTTTTCTGTTCTTAAGAATTTTGGAGAAATAATTGTATTGATTTCATCATGTAAATCTTTAGTTAATTTGATACCTAAATTATTAAGAATACTCAAATCTGTTGAATTTGGCATATCTCTACCAGTTAAAATTGCATTAATCTTATAATTGATAATATTTGGTTCTGGTGTTAAACTTTTTTTACTCTTTTTATTATATTTAGAACCTTCTTGATTATCAGTAGATGAACTATTAGCAGCTTCTAAAAGTTGTTCTTCTCTCTTTCTCTTCTTTGCTTCAACTTCTTCTGGTAACATTGGAACATCTGAAGATTTTGATTGTTTTTGGAAAAAGTTTAAATCTTCCATATCTGAATGTAATTTAGCTGCAGCTTTAGATTTAGCTTTACGTGAACTTCTACCTGTTGTTGTATTACCATCATTAAATGATACATCAGCTTCAAATCCAACATCAATATTTTCTTTTTCTTCATTTGAATTGATTTCTGATTTAGGTTTTTCAAATGACTTCATTGAAGGATTTCTTGTTGATTGAGATAATGGTTTCATAGATTTAGAATTAACTTCACTATCATTTTTTGGAGCTAATACTTTAGAAGGTTTACCTTCAATTATAGAAATTTCTTCATTTTCAGAATCTTCAATAACATTATTTGATTCATCAGAGATACCTTCACTATAAAAAGTTTTTAAAACTTTTAAATCTAATTTAGTTCCTCCTAAAATATCATCTAATTTAAGTTTCTTTGGAAAATGTGAATATCTTGGATGTGTTTCTCTTTGAATTTTCCATTTAGAATATGTTTCTTCTAACCATAAATGATTAACAATCTTTTTCTTCCATTTAAGAGCTGCATCATATTTTTTACCAACATGTTTTGAACAAATCAAATGTGTATTTCTTGAAGTTAAATTTGCAGTAAATTCAGCACCTAAAGCTTGAACTAATTCTTGAATATAAATTCTAGCATCACTTGAATAACCACTAGAAGAAATAACAAAAGTTTTAGTTTCTGACATTCCATGACGAACTAATGGATAATGTAATAATTTTTCTAAAGGTGATATCCATCTTTCAAATGTAGCCATCCAATTTAACCAAGCTAAACTACCAACAGCTAAATTTAATCTACTAGCAGTTCTGTAATCAAATCCATCTCTATATTTACCGATATAACATTTAGCATCATTAATATCAAGAGTGATTAAACCACCATGATTTCTTATTGTTGAATGAATAATATCTAAAGCAATTGGTGACAGATCTAAATCTTGACCTAAAAAGAATTTCTTACCTTCTAAAATTTGTTTAGGTGGTTTATTGTTAAAACTTTCAGATTCAAAACGTTCTTTATTTGAATTATCAAGATCACGCATTCTTTTCATTTGAGAAACTTGATCACCTTCCATTAATAAATATGGAGTATCATCTAATAATTGTCTAAATTTTAAACAATCATCGATCCAATTAGGTAAAACAATTTTAATATCACAATCATCAACTGATTTAACAGCAATACAACAATCTTCATCTGGATCCATAGAAATTAAATGTGTGACAAACTTGTTTAGAACTTCTGAATAAGCACCACCAAGAGCTTTAACACCACCAAATATAGTTTCTTTATCACCATTAGGTAAATTACCTATACATATATTGACTGATTTAAGAATATGGTTTGGATTTGGTGAATATTTTGTATAAAGAGGTTGTTTTCTTGAGTTGACAGTATCTTTGATAAAAGCGGACATAGTAATAGGAATCATATTGGTATCAGCAAAATCAAAGATATTGAAGTTGATATTATTAGCTATGATATGAGTGAAACCTGAATTAATAAATGACTCTGGTGTTATATCTTTATCAGTATCATTTGCCACATCATATGGGACATCATTATCATTCAAAATATCCTCTATTTGCTGAATCTCTTCGTCATCTAGGTCAATAGACTTGACAATCAAGAACTTGTTTTGATCAAACAGCTTTCTCTTAGATGGACCCATGCTTTAAAGTACTACTACTTCTTCTTCTTGCTGTTATTCTCTTGTAGAAAATAAACAAAAACAAACGCCAAAATAAAATAAAAATCTGACGCCAAAAAAAAAAAGCTTCACGTGACATCTGGACACCATCAGCTAGTTAAGAATTAACTAAAAACAGGAACTAAAATTTCAGATGGACACCAAAGATCAACTCTTTCCCCTTTGGTTGTTTACACAGTTCATTGTACACGGTTCCAACATACTATAGGATTGTGAGAAATGAAGTTTGAAGACGTCTTTTGGACTTCAGACTATGCCACTGGTATCGATGTCTTCCATGAAAGTTTAACTGCAGGCCTTAATGAAGGGAAAGATATACTGGAGTATTTCAAAAATTATACTGCTATTGTAGATCTAGAAGCTACAAGGTTACAAGACATTGCAATGAAGTCTTTTACCTCTTTGAATATCAATAGTAATAGTGATCCACCATTGCCTGCTCCTTTAATTTCAAAATTTCAAAAAGATAAACAAGAATTATTAGGTTCAATTGCACAATTGGAAAAGAATCAAGTTGGTATGATTGATGTTGATTCAAAGAATAAAAACATTTTATCCTCACAATTGGCTGAAATTATTTTAAAATTAGATGAATTCTTAGAAAACTACTCATTATTCTTACAATCATCCAAGAAAGATCTTTCTGCTCAATTAGGTTTATACAGAAAATCAATTAATCTTGCTATTAAAGCTGAAAGAGATTATAACAACAAAGTAAGAGCTTTAGATGATTTAGCAACACCAACTTCAACTCTATCAGAAGATAAAATTCCATCACCTATTACAATGGTTGATCATGAAAAGAGAGCAGTTTCAAGTCCAAATCCAACTAGAAAACCTCCAAAAGTTGATGAAAGTTTTGATGATGATCCATCAATATTTGAAATTGAAAGTGAAGATCAAGATTTCCAATTCCCATTACTTTTAGGTACAACTCTATTCAGGGATACAAAACAATTCAAAAATTTCTTAAATGATATAATTTCAACAATTCCACAAAAGAAAAGATTGATTCCTTTACCAGGTATTAATAATGAATATTTTTCAGCTCAAGATTTTTGTAAATGGATTAAAACTCATACTAAAAATGATGATTCAAGAAGTAAATTAGAAAAGTTTGGTCAAGATATGGTTGATATTGGATTAATTACAAATTATAATAAATTAGCTACAAACAAATTTTTATCTGATGATGGTTATTATGAATTTACTGAATTAGCTAGATTTACATCAAAATTTGATATTGAAGAAGAACTTGTTGTTGAAGAATCTACTAAATCATTTCCAAAAGGTAAACCAAATGGATCATCAATAGTCCCTACTTCTTCAGAAACAACACCTGTTAAATCATTCAATGCTGCTGCTGTTTCAATGTTTGATGAATGGAAATCCAAATGGTCAACAGCTCCAACTCCAAATAAAATACAACAAATGAAAACAAGTTTAGCTTTATCAAAGACAAAATATCTTGAAGCAGTTGAATATTTTGATGTTCATAAGAAACAATTAGAACATCTAATTGAAGTTAATACAGCACAAGGTAAAAATTTTGAAATTAGTAGAATTAAATTAACTTTTTCATTAAACAGAAGATTTAATGAAATATTGATTAAAGAAAAAGAAGTTGAACTTCAACATTTCCAAAGTTGTTTAAAGAAAAATTCAAGATTTGGATTAGAAGAAACATTAAATTATGAATTAATGAAAAAATCAATTAGTTTTAAAACAGGTTGGTATTGGCCAAAATCTGAAGCAAATTTTAGTTCTTTTGGTAATTCTAAAGATACATCAACAGTAAACTTATTCGGTATTGATTTATTAAATCATTTAAGAAATTCAGTTAATACTACTACTGGTACTGATTTAACAGATGATCAATTAAAGGTTAAGTCAATTCCTTTATTCTTATTTAAGATCATTGAAGGTTTAAATTCTATTGATGAAGATCTATCTAATGCTTGGATTAATAAAATAAATATTGTTAAAACTAATGAACTAAAGAGAAATATCCAAGGTAAGATACCACAATATGAAGAAGAATTTAGTACAACACCTACAAAGATTAAAAATATTGATTTATACGTTATTGAAAGAGTTATAGAAGAATTATTCAAAACTCAAACTCCTGATGATATTATTGATTTCTTAAAATTATGGTTATTAGAATTACCAGACAGTTTATTACCATTTACAACTTATGATCAATTAAGAACTTCATATAGAAGAGAAGTTGCAAAAGATGCTAAATTAAAAATTTTAACTTCAATTCCAAGACAAAATCTGGCCAGTTTAATATTCTTATTCAATCATTTAAGTAATAAGTTAGAATCTGAAAAATCGAAAGAACCTTCTTATGATGATTTATTAAATAATCAAAGAGTTCCATTATATCATTTAGTCTTAAGACCTTCACCTAAAAAACTAAATGCTGATGTTAATGATATTTTGATCTTTAATGAATTAATGCTTGATTTATTGACACCTGAATTTCAAACTTTATTAGAAGAAAAATTAATTAGTTTAGAAAAATTCCAAATTGAAAAAGAAAAGAAGGTTAATTCAGAATTATTAATTCCTAAACAAAGAAGATTAGATGCAAAATTACCTGTAACACCATCTAAAATCATGACAAGATCAACCTCTGCCAATAATCTAACTGTTGATGGTTTAAGAGTCTTTAGAACTGTTAAATCACCAGCACCTTCACCAACTGGTTCACCAAAATCAATTAAATCACATTCAAGATCAAATTCTCTAAATCTAAAAGCTGACACTAGATCAAGATCAGGTTCTGTTAATATAAAAGCAAATCCTATAAATATCAAAGCAAGTCCTGTTATTCCAAGTATACTAAAATTTGGTACAGCTAATTCAAAAATACCAACATCTGCTTCAGAATCAAGTCCTTTAAAAACAAGTCTTGAAATTGAAAGTCCAGTGATAGTTGTTGATGAAGAAAAGGAAAAGCCAGAATCTCCTGTTAATGAAGAAAAGGAAAAGTCTGAATCTACTGATTCTAAAGAAGAGGTTGATTCAAATCTAAATAAGGAAGAGGAAACTGATAGTGAAAAGAAAGATGTTGAAGATAGTGATGAGAAAAAGACATTAGATCCAAGTTCTGAAAAGAAAGAGATTGAAGTAATCGATCTTGAAGAAGAGGATTAGACTCTAATTATGAAAATAGTTCTTATATGATTTTGTTTAGTGGTTTACTAAAGTACAAAGTATCTAATTTTTTTTTAAAAAAAATATGTAATATATAGACATATATATATTTATGAATTTGAATTTATCCACATAGTAAATATTGAAATTATTTTTTGAATACAGTTGTATGGAATTTGGTTGATGGTTATAAGGTGTTTGTTTAGATTATAATTCTACCGTGATTTGGATCTAATTCAACACCAAATAATCTAGCAAGTTTGTAAATAGAATCTCTGAAACCACCAATAATAACTTTAGCTAGACCTTGGTTCTTCTTACCTTTAGAATCAGAATCATAATAACTTGAACCTTGGTTTAAGCCATTCGCCATTGTAGGTAATATGTTGTCACTAGCACTTAAAGAAACGAATAAAGCAAATGGAATAAACCAAACGCAAATACCAAAGAATGAAGCTATTTCAGCAAAACTTGGAATATGTTGTTGTGGTTGATTTGATCTGTAATGGTAAGTTTGTTGGTTAAGTGAGTTGAAATGTTGAAACCATAAATAATGGTTTATTACAACTAAAATACAACTTGAAATGAATATTGGACCTGATAGATTAATGAATGGGAATTTATTCAAGTTTTGGTAATAAATGTAGTATGTGAAAATTGAGAATAAAGTTAATAAGATTGGGAAACCATCTACTAGCCATAATAGAACGTATAAAGCAACAATGGCGTATATACTTCTTTGTAAGAATCTTTTTGTTGGAGTAGAATGTTCTTCCACCAATTCACTGATATAGTAAAGACCGGAAGCAATGGCCAATGTCAAAAAGACAAAACCTAGCACTATACCAACGTATGATAAGAGTTGTAACAACATTGAATAATAAAGACCTTGAGTTGAAGTGGTGTTGTATTAAGCAATACTCTAGTGATTGAAATTTTACGTGTCTGTGGTCTTTTTTTTTTTTGGTGTTGTTATAGAGAACTACTGCAGCTGCTAACTGAAAATTTTATTACCCTTTTGCTAACTCATTAACTAACTATTAACTGCTTTGTTTGTATCGTTATTCTTATATTTAAGACATGTCAGCAGTGAGGAATATAAGGAGATTTTCTAATAGTACAGCTCTGCTCAAAGCTGCTCCCCCAAAAGTCGATTTTGGTAACCTTATACAAAGATCAAAACAGATATTAGAGAAGAAGAATGAAGAACAAATTAGAAAGGAAGAACATCAAAAGGAAGTTATAAAGAAGGAAGCTAAGTTACTAAAACAGATGAAAGAATATCCTACAATTAATTTGGATTTCAAAGGTAGTAATGAGTTATTTAAACCTGATATTTTAAGTGAAAAGTATTCAGAAGACTTTGGAGAATTTGGTATAACAACTGAAGAATTTGATAATTCAATATATTTCTTTAAAAGAGCACATGTTCAATTAGAATGGATGGTATCCAACTATGATGATATACCTGGTGTTAAAGAAGACAGAAAAGAATTGGAAAAGCTTGAGAGTTTGTCTTCAAGAGAATTAGAAATTGCAGAAAGAGTCAATGTATTACCTGTTGAATTAGATAATATTAAAACTCCAGTTCAAAAGGTTAAATCACCAATAACCAAAATGGGTTTGAAGAGAGGTTTACCTGAAATCTTATTCCTTGGTGCAACTAATGTTGGTAAATCTACATTATTGAATTCATTATGTAGTGAAATGGCAAAAAGTAAAGAAGTTAAAAGTTATGCTTATGCATCAAAGACAGCAGGTTTTACAAAGACTTTAAACTGTTTCAATATTGGTGGTCGTATAAGAATATTAGATAGTCCAGGTTATGGTTTTCATTCAAGAAAGAAGGAAGGTGAAGTAATGCTTGAGTATATTGAAAAGAGACAACAACTTAAAATGATATATCTTTTAATTTCTGGTGAATCTAAAGAATTCTCTAAAGATGATAACTATTTAATTAAACTTTTATCTGAAAGTGGGAAACCTTTTGAAATAGTGTTTACTAAAGTGGATAGAATTAAAAATATATTGGAATTTGAAAAGAAGATGATTGAAGAATCAGGTGTGAGAGATTTAAGAATTTCACCTTCTCTAATATTTGTATCATCTACAAGTGAAAAAAGAGAAGGTTTTAAATATTTAAGACATTCAATACTTCAAAATTGTGGGTATGAACCTACAGAAAGATTAAAACCAATAACTAAAAAGAATGAAGTAAAACAATAATAACTATCATGTTCATCATCTTGTTAATAGAACCCATAATCAATGTTATATAGTTTAGAATTAATCATAATGATTATAGATTAATTACATCAAAATGTATGATCGAAAATAATTACTCAATTAGTATCTTAAATAAAATATAATTTGAATTAATTATGAAAAACTATTATACAGAATTTTTTGCAATGATAAATGAGTAGGAATAGTAGAATAAAAAAAAACTAAGTAAGACATCAAAACTATAATTCTTAAGAAAAAATTGTTCTAATTAAAATCTGATGCTACCAATAGTCCTGAATAATGCAATTAGAATCTTCCACCACCTCTGCTGAAACCACCTCTACCACCTCTGGCACCACCACGACCACCAAAACCACCTCTTGATCCACCTCTGCTGAAACCACCACGGCCACCAAAACCACCTCTAGCACCACCACGGCCACCAAAACCACCTCTGGCACCACCACGACCACCGAAACCACCTCTGGCTGGAGCACCACCACGAGATTTCTTCTTTGGAGGTTTTGGACCTGCAACCTTTGGTTTTGGTAAGAATCTTTCTATTGGTAATAATTTATCTGGAGCGATGAAAAATTTATCACCTTCTTTGAAACTTGAAGCTTGAACACCTTCACTTGGTTTGATAGTGAAGAAGACATCATTCAATGGACCTAAGATTTCATCTACCTTACCAACTTGTGTCTTGTTTTCTAAATATATTGGAGCATTGAAATATGGAATCTTTGTATTGATTGAACGACAGAAAATGTCACCTTCAACTGGATGAACAAAAGCACCCATTTCTAAAACAGTGTCTGGAGGACCTTGTGGGGCAGATGGTCTACCAAAACCACCTCTTGAACCACCACGGCCACCTCTGAAACCACCTCTACCTCTATTCATTGTATGGATTGTATATAATGTAGTTTATGGTTCTATATCAGTCTCTCATCTCAGCTAAGATAAAATTTTTTTTTCAATATTTTTCAATTCTTTTTTTTTAGTTTTAAATCCGAGGTTTCAGTCACGTGAATTTGGTCGGATTTGGTTTTTGCAAAATTGTTTTTAGTAAACATTTCAAGAAGAACATATAAACTTTTAAGAAGACAGTTACTACATCATATATTGGACTGTCAGTATGACTGAGATACCGAAACTGGTGAATAATGTCATCTCAAAAGGATTTAACAATAAGACAGTGAATTCATTGGTAACAACACTTCTCAATTCCAACTCAAATATCAACAGTGAAGATCTATCACAATTCTATTCAGATGATGTTGATTACAAAGTTACAGACTCTAGTACCGATGATCTTATTATTTTATTAATTATCATTATCTCTAAAAATTTAAAACTTCCAATATACTTTTCAAAAAATTCAGACAAGTTACAAAATGTTATACTAAGAGCAGTTCAGATTTATGATAAACCATCAACAACTATAATTATCAAATCTTTCATCATTAAATCTATCAATGTTTTAGTTCTTAACAGTACTAATAAAGAAGTTAAAAAAGTATTATCAAAAATGTTTTCAATATTAATATGGAATAAGTTAAAATTTAAAGACTCAATTATTAAAACTAAGAAGGTATCACAACTATACAAAGAGAAAATAAGAGATTTAGAAAAATTTACAAAGAAACAACAAGCTGAAACATTAATGCTTTCATACTTTTTACCAAAAATAATTAATGATTTGATCATAAATTTAACATCAAAACAATCATCCAAACTCTTTATTGATAACTCATTGTCATTATTGATAGATATTTTATTACAACTACCGACAAGAAGATTTCTTAAAACTTATATTGAAACACAACATTTACTTGTTATTTTGAAAAATATTGAGAATAATGAAGTAAAATCTAATATTAAGAATTATATTAATTTACTTGAATATGCTATTTATTTCCCAATTGATGAGTTTACAGGTAGTTCTATTGATAAAACTAAACTTGAAATTGAACATGCTGAACAAGTCTCAGATTTTCAATCAGCAATTTTTAAATTATTTCAAGAAAAATATACTGAAATTTCTTTTGCTACAATATCAGAATTTACTAATTCAAAATTAGTAAGAAAATGGTTAACTAAACTAAGTGATAAAGATATAGAACTTTTATATGAAGAATTAGAACTCACGACAGATATTGACTTAAAATTATCAATTAAAACTGAAGTTATAATCAAAGAGATATTACCAAAACCAAATATTCATATTAATAATTTATCATTATCAAAAAATTCACTAAACACCACAATTGATGAAGTATTACCAAAATTAAATACATCAAGTTTATCACTTCAAGAAATAGGTATGAGACTATATTTTCATTATAAACATATTTTACTTGAAGAAATTTTATCACATATTCAAACAACAGTCTCTAGATTTCAAGTTAAAACTGATAATGCTAATAATATAAAAATAATTGGTCAAAGTAAATATGCTGCTAAAATGAATAATAAATATAATGTTACAAAGAACACTAAGATTAGCTTAATGTCACCAACTTCATCAACATTTTCTTCAAAAATTACTCTAAATTTACAAAATATGGATGGTGATTTAATAAATGAATGGAAATCATTGAAGAAGGATGATTTATTATTATTTATAAAATTAACTAAAAAGAAGAACACTGGAGATAAATTTGATAAGCTTGGTATTGAAAGTTTGCAATCTGCTACCTTAAACAGCAATGTTTTAAAATTGAATCAAGAAAATAAAAAATCAAAAAGTATAGAATTGGATGTTAATTTAAATATTGAAGAGGATGATTTATCAAAGGTTAATTTATCTGATTATGAAAATTTTGATATTGTTCTTAGATTTACACCAAGTATCATTAATATTTTTAAACTTGTCAATTGTTCACAATCATTCATAAATGATTCTTCAGAATTTGAAGAGAATATTGAGCATTGGTTATTAAAAATAATTCTAGGGTTAACAGAGGAAAATTCTGGATACTTTAATTTACTTAATCCAAAATTAAAATCAATCATATTTGATGGTATAACGGTTTCAGTGAAAACTTTGACTAATTTATTTGGTGAAAAATCCAGAGAAGTACAATCTACTAATTCAGAAACTACAAATAAAAGAAAACCATGGGTTGATGAAAAGGATAAATTAAGTTCACCTTTCAAACTTGAAATTGGACCAGATACGATATATATTGATTCACTTTCTTTAGAATTTGATACACCTTCTAAAGAACTTAATGAAGCACAATTCAAAGGGTTATTTCAATCATTGTATACAGGAATTGTTACCATTCATGGACCGTCAGGTTCAGGAAAGAAGATGTTAGCTTCACAAATTATCAAGTCTAAGTTACTAAATTTCCCATCAGAGAACATTTTGGTAGTTTGCAAACATCAAGAAACATTGAAAGTATTGCAAGATTATATTGATCAAGACAATATTTTAGAAAGAAATAATGTTTTATATGATGATGATTTTAATAATAAGGTTGGTCAAGTAAGTTATATGGAATCAGAGTTAATTAATGCTCTTCAAGAGGTTGACAAAATTTCCAATAAATTAGGTTATGAGGGTTCATATGGAAATGATTGTGAAACAGCGATTGCATTTTTTGATAAGCATATTAAACCTTTATGGGATAAATTTCTTTTTGAATTTAATGAATCTAATACTACACTTGAAAATTATCCATTTTTAAAATTAATGGAATCAAATGAATTATCCTTAAATGTTTTTACAAAGCATTATAGTCAATTAGAAGATATTTTTGAAATTATAAGCTCTTTATCAAGTTTTGAAATATTAAAATCTATAGATGAGAAATTTGAACATGTTTATATTAATAGATCAAAAGTTGTTGCTGTTACTGCTGATACATTTATGAAGAACCATGAATTATTTAAGAAAAATGAGAAATTCAAATCATTGATAATTTTAGACTATTTTGAATTAAATGATCTTGAAGTTTTATATCCATTAGTTCAAAGAGGTATTTCAAAAATTTGTTTATTGGGTGATAAATCATTTAAACATCCTTCATTTGATCAAGGTTTCAGAGAAAGTCATAATATAATGAGAAATAATACTCTATGTTTGACTAAAGTTTATAATAGACCAAGCTCTATCACAAAATATTTAGAACGGTCATATTCTAGTCCATCAGCATCAGTACTTGAGACACTTGTAAACAGATTTGAAGGGAATGAAATCAAAGAAGGGACCATTCAATTTTGCAATATTTCAGGTTCAGAATTAGAACCTATACCATCAAATTTTCAGAACATTGCTGAAGCAGAATATAGTGTTCAACTAGTTGAATTATTGAATCAATCAGGAACAAGTTCTGAAGATATAACAATTGTCACTCCATTTACTGCTCAAGAAGCACTTTTGAAAGAAATATATTCTAATGATGATTCAATTGGACCATTGAAGCCAAAGATCTCTACTGTTGATAATTATAAAGGAAAACAAAATAATGTCATCATTTTACTAACTACCAGAACCAAACCATTGGAAAACTTTTGGTCTTTGGTTTCTAATTCTGTTGCTTTTTCAAAGAGAACCCTCATTGTCACTACCATTAAAGAATAAATGAATTATTTTATCTCCGAGTATTCACGTAATTAAGTTTAAATCCGATTTTCTTCTTTTTTTTTTTTTTTTTTTGGATGAAAAAAATATCGAAAAAAATTAAACGTCGAATTTGTATGGTACAAATACTGAATTTCAACATAAACACAACAGATCGATAATCAACAGTAAGAACAGCAATGTTTTCTTTGGGTATCAGTCTACGTTCTACAGCAGTAGGATGCAATGTTTCAACCATTGAGTGTCGTTTATTTTCTACAAGTGCTGTTGCTCTTGCTGCTAAACGAATCAAATTATCAAGACATAACATGAAGAAAGCAGATGTCAAACTTCTTGCAACTCGTATTAGATTTACCAATATTTTAAAACAAGAATCTATAAAGAGATCTGTAAAACCAGTTGATCCAATATTAGGTGTTTCTAATAGACAAGTTCTATTACACAAAAGAATCGATAAGAAATATATGTATCAAAATTTATTAACACAAGGTTATGAACTACCAGAAGTTGAAAAATTATTCTTTGGTGCTCAAGAAGCAGATTTAGCTACCAGTACTAATCCAATAGCACAAAGATCAAGAGATAACAAGAAGAGAGATGCTATATATCGTATTTTATCCATCCAAAATAGACCATCATCAGAATTATTAGCAGAAAAGAGAAAAGATGCAATTAAAGAAATGGCAAGATTTCCAGGTGACACAGGTTCTTCAGAAGTACAGGCTGCTGTATTAACTGTTGAAATCAACCATCTTTACAAACATCTTGAAAATGATCACAAGCATGATAAACAATCAGAAACTGCTTTAAGAGATAAAGTTCAAAAAAGACAAAAATTATTAAAATTTTTGAAAAGATCTGAACCAGCTATTTATTATTATACATTAGGTAAGTTAGGTTTAACTGATGAATGTGTCCATGCTGAATTCAATTTATCAAGAGAATATATGACCAAGTACAGAATGTACAGAGGTACTGTTAATAAGAAACCACGTCATGCTATTAGAGTTAAAGCTTTCAAGACTGTATTATATAAGAAGGCATTATCTAAGGTTACTGATCAACTTGTTAAGAAGGGATTAATTTCACCAAAGTCTAAAAAATCAGCTTCAAAGAAGACACAAAAGACAAATGAAGTTAGCAACCAACCAAAAGAAGTAGAAACTGAAACTAAGAATGAATAAATAGATTAATCCATGTACATAAATGATTGTTTTAACATCATCTTATTTCTAATTTAATACACTCATGATTTTTTATTAAAAGAATGACAGAAAAGAAAACACCTGTAATAATTAGTACTCATTTATACAAAAACCTTCGACCCCATAAACTATAATTAACTATTTTAATTATTCTATAAAAACTTTTTAATAGCACCACCTACGTGCTCTAAATCCAATAAAAATGTATCGTGTCCATAAATACTGGCGTCTTCGCCTAATTCAACATGCTTGATATTTGATCCATCACCATCATGGAACACTTCATTACCTTTACGTAACATATCAGCGATTTCTCTTTGTTGCCAATGAGGGAATAAAATATCAGATTTAACACCAATAACCAATACTTCTTTTTTTGCAACTTGTTTTAGACCTGTTAATAGATCTTGGTCTTGATCTTCTTTAGAAACTGTTGAAACTCTAGGTCTTTCCTTATAATTTTGTTTTGGTAATGAACATTGACTACTGGATGATTCTAAAGTTGAGAGAGAATCACCATTGTATAAATCTTCAATCTGTTTTCTTTTATTCTGTGCTTTAAATCTATTCTGATAACCTAAATCAAACATATCCATTGCCTTTGAAACATATAATAAAGAATTAGGATCATACTCCAAAGAGAATTTAGAACCTTGATGATCAAGATAAGTTTCAATTAAGAAATCTGGACAAAAAGCAGGTGATTTAGATGGATCTGCTCTTTCTCTACCAAATCTAATTTCCCATTCAGGACCAGATCTATAAGTAACAGTAGCAATCTCTCTTGATAATTTCATACCAACATGTGGAGGAACAGAATCATAATAAAAACCTCTATTCCAATTAGGATCAGACATTAATACTTGTCTTTGTGTATGTCTCATTGCAATTGAAAATGGATGTGATCTGGCACAAGCAGATATTGTTACAATTTTATTGACAAAATCAGGGAATTCTTGACCTAAAGCTAAAGATTGTTGACCACCCATTGATGAACCAACAGTTGCATAAAGTTTTTTAATCTGTAAATGTTCTGATAAAAGTCTTTGTTGAGCTCTAACCATATCATTAATTGTTAATATTGGAAATCTTGTAGCATAATGTTTACCATCACTTGGATTTAAAGATGAAGGGCCAGTTGAACCATAGCAACCGCCAATAACATTTGTACAAATAATATAAAATTTATTAGTATCTAGTGGTTTACCTGGACCAATAAATTTTTCCCACCAACCAGGTTTTGTATTATTTGGTTGTGATTTTGCATGAGATGAAGCTGATAAACCTGTATGAATAATAATTGCATTTGATCTATCTTCATTTAATTTACCCCAATGTTCATAAGCTATTTCAAAATTTGGTAAAATACCACCATTATCTAAAAACAGAGGTTCATTAGATTTATAAAGTTCAAATCCAGTCAATACTCTTGAATATACTGGTTCAGGACCTTTTTCAGAAACAGGAGTATCAGTATTTTGATCAAAATTAATTTGGGTATTATTTATTATATTCTTAGAATTATTCTTCAATCTTTCAGTTGTTTGTTGTAAAGCATCAAGACATGGGAATGACATTGCTGCATTGTTTGGAATCCTTTTGGAAGTTGAAGTGTGTTGTAAATTATGAATATTTCTTTGTGTCTTTTGTGAATAGCTTCTTGAGCCGTTTCTGAATAAGAGTAATCTATTAAGTTCCCTTAATAACTTTGCTTCTGTTCTATTTGAATTAATAAACATAATTATGAATATATATGTGGCTTTAATAGTTTATTATTCTATTATATGACTGATTAACGAGAATTTTAGAATATTTTGTTGGTATATGGGAACAGCAGTTGGATAACTTAACAAAACAAAGGCAAAATAATGGGATTTGATATTTGTAATAACAAAATATATATGGGATTTGAAAAAAGAGAGATTTTGGTTTATAAATTTAAAGTGTGTTGATCTCTCAAAATCACGTGAAGAGAGCCACAATAATTTAATTCTTATGTCCGAAATCACGGTGATAATTCAAATTAACTAGTAAAAATCTGAAAATTTAACAAATTTGCGTATAATAATTATCATTTGGAGGAAAACACCAAGCTAACCAATTATACAATATATCTTCAGTGGATTTATATAACATTAGTAGCAAATCACAAGATATACTCCATAAATAGTTAAAATTAAAGCAAAAAATAGTTGAGTTTAACGGGTAATAGATTCCAATCACGTGACCAATTTTTTTGTATGATTTTTTCACCAAAATCATCAAAATTGAAAAATCAAAGAAACTGTACTCTCAATAATTGAATCTTAATAACACAAAACATACCAAATATTGTCCTTATCGGGTTCATTCAAAACTATTAAACATTATACCTCTTAATTTTGTTCATATATAAGTTCCCCAAAACAAATTTAGAACTCACCAGGAACAAATTACCTTCAAATAACATCACACAAATAAACACACATATAACATAAAAATGATTCCAACACTTCAACTATTGAAAAGAGCAGCATGGAAAGGTCCTTTTGTTGTTCCATTACCAGTTGCCAATGCTATAAAGACAGGAAGTCCTATTAGAACAAATGCTAGAGCTTGTACTATAATTCCTCAATTTATTGGTTTAAAATTCCAAGTTCATAACGGTAAAGAATATGTTGAATTCGAAGTTAAACAAGATATGGTTGGTCATAAATTAGGTGAATTTGTTTTAACAAGAAAGAGACACATCAGAACTACTAAAGTTAAAGGTAGAAAATAGATTTCTTACATTTCTATATTTATTCATTATTTCAATTTGTTGAAAATATTCAACTTTCAAATTCCAATACAAAGATAGAAATAGAATCCAAATTAGAAAAAAAAATCTGCATGTAAATAAAATTCACTATCTTCTCACAAATAATCTATAACTGCTTTTCACTTGTTCATGTTCTGTATCATTATTTTAAAATAAATGTCCATTATTTAGGATAACCTCTATTTTGTATGTAAGTCACGTGAGCGGACCTAAAATAAAATCACCTAAATAATAATTCCCAAGATTAATTTATAACACCTATTATAAATTTCTTATCAAACAAGGTATAGCCTCTATAGTATTCATTCATTTACTCTTTCATTGATTCATTCCCTTCTGTTACATCACATACCATATCCTCGAACTTTTAATATATAAAATGGCTACATATACATCACAATTAGACCCAAATGGCAATATTGATGCAACTCCTCAAATTACAAATGCATCAGCTCCTGAAATTATATTTAATACAAAGACTATAAGTTTCAATGGTAAAAGAAATATTTTAATTCAAAATAACAATGGTCCTTGTGCTCTATTGGCAATTATCAATTCAATTCTAATTACTGTCAATGATACAAGTTCAGAGTCTTATCAAAATCTAGCTTTATTAGTCAATAGTTATGATGAAATTAAACTAGAAGATTT
Organism: Ruyongia namnaoensis; assembly: GCA_030563805.1. Taxonomy (NCBI): domain Eukaryota; kingdom Fungi; phylum Ascomycota; class Saccharomycetes; order Phaffomycetales; family Wickerhamomycetaceae; genus Ruyongia; species Ruyongia namnaoensis. The sequence goes on from JAJMKA010000010.1 coordinate 233,089, forward strand.
ACAAAACGCTTTAGAAGCAATTATTGATTCAAATGCAACTGAATTGAACTTACACCCTGTTGATGTTTTAAATACAAAAGCTTTATTGGAAACTTTACAAGAAGGTTTAAATATTAATCCAAGATTTGATGGTACTTTGGTTGAATCACCTGAATTATCAGTATTCAGAACATTCAATCTTCTATTAATTCATGGTTGGTTAATTGCACCAGATGATTTTGATTATAGTGGTGTAATGAAACATAATTCATATGAAGCAAGTCAAAATGTTTTAGTTGAAGCTTATGACATTAGTAATAAACAAAATAAAGATGAAATTGATGAAGAAATTTTAGCTGATGCTGATAGAATTAAACATTTCTTTGCAAGAACTGCTACTCAATTAACAGATTACGGTTTACAATTTTTAAAACATTCATTAGGCTCAAATCAATTAGCTATTTTATTTAGAAATGATCATTTTTCAACAATAATTAAAATGGATAATGATATTTATCAATTAGTTACTGATACTGGATTTGCTAAAAAGACCAATTATGTCTGGGAATCTTTATTATCGATCAATGGTGAAAATGATTCTTTCTTTACTGGTGAATTTACTCCAGTTTTAGATGGTGAAGATTCAAATCCATTTGAAGGAGAACAAGAAGAAAATGATAGAGCATTAGCTGCAGCAATGCAAGAAGAAGAAGATCAAAGAGTTGCTAAATCATTACAAAAGAGTTATAATAAAAGTGTTTCAGCTTCAAATTCAAAATCAAAGAAAAATAAAAAGTCTAAAAAGAATGAAGATGGTACTGAAAAGAAATCTAAAAAACTTTCAAAGAAATGTATTATTATGTAAAACTATTACAATTAGAAATTTAACTTTACCGTATATAAACAAAACATTATTATTAAACTGTATAATACTATCTAATGACAAACACAAATACTTTATAACAAAGATAATTACATATGAACATTATATGTAAATTCTAAGTTTTAAAATCAAATATTTAATCTCTTCTCTTCTTTGAAGATGGAGATTCTAATTGAGATTCTGAAAATTGACCCATTAAATTATTCTTTACAAATTCTTTTAATTTTTCATCTTGATTTTCACCTTCCATGATAACTCTTAATTGTTCTCTCTTTTCATCATCAATATCAATCTTAATATCATGACCATTATTATTATTATCAAGGTTTTGCATAGAGTAACTAATAGTGTATTTATCGTCATTAACTTGATCAGGACGTGGTAAAGAATCCAGTATATTACTTGATGTTTGTTTATCATCTGTTAAATCATCAAAAGCTAATGATCTTAAATATTGAACAACTTCAGGGAACTCATCTTCTTCTTCTATAAAATCAGCTGGAGTTTGACCTTCATTATTTTTCTTTTTATAATCAGCTTTATACTTTTCAACCAATAATTTAGCAATTTCAACTTGTTCAACATGATGTAATGGGGTATCACCTTCACTATCTTGGATATTTATATCACCATTAGCTTCAGTTATTAGGAAATCTAATAAGTCTACTAATCCATAAGATACAGCAGCATGTATTGGAGTATAACCATTTGGATCTTTGGAGTTTGCAGTGTATTGACCACTGGAAATATATTCTTTCACTAGTTTAGCATCATTATCAGCTACAGCTACCCATATATTACTAACCATTTTATCTCTTTTATGTTGATTTATATAAATATTTAAAAGTTTGTTACTACAATAAAATTTTTTGATGAGGAAGAAAAAAAAAAAACACTGAACTTCAAAATGGAAAATTCAAAGAAAACGTATTGAACAAAATCATACAGAGTTTGCAGACAGAGTAAGGTCAATATGTCAGATAAACAGAATGAAGGTACTGTGAATACTACAGAGACACAAACTTTAGGTTCAGGTACAAGTGGATTTGAATGGTGGAGAAGAACTATGCAATACAAAACTGGTCTAGGTCTTTCTGACAGTGACAAGATCAAATATGAAGAAGATTTAAAGATTAAGAACACAAAAGCAGAATGTCAGTCATGTTATAAACTTCGTGATTACAATTTAAAATATTCACCAACAGTGATATTTATGATTCAACAGATCAAGAAAGCTGGTGGTAATTTATCAGAAAATGATATTGTATGTGATGTTTGTGGTCCAAATAATGCAGGTGGTTTCCATCCTGATCTAGGTATATTATTATGTCAAAACCATTTAAAGACATCATCTCATTTAGAAGATACACTTGCACATGAATTAGTCCACTATTATGATAATACCAAGTTTAAAGTTGACTGGCTCAACTTACAACATCATGCTTGTTCAGAAATAAGAGCTAGTTCTTTAAGTGGTGAATGTAGATTAACAAATCAATTCTTCCGTGTCAACAGTATATCAAAAGGTCATCAAGAATGTACAAGAAGAAGAGCTATACTATCAGTTTCTGCTAATCCTAATTGTAAAGATAAAGAACATGCTGCTAAAATAGTGGATGAAGTATGGGATTCATGTTTCAATGATACAAGACCATTTGATCGTATTTATAGATAGAATTTTTTTTCAACCCCATTAATATACTACATCATATATGCTTATAAAATCAAAATTTCATATTCATACTCTATTTATCATATTTGTATATATTCTTTTTAAAAGATAAACAATAGCTTAAATGACTTAAATTGTGAAAAATTAAAACAAGCAAAAAAATGTAATATAGAACTAGTAAATTAAAACGTTAGGTATAATGAACACATTAATGAAGGTCCAGTAGCAATACCAATCCAAAAAACGACATTACCTAAAACTTTTTTATCTCTTAAATATTTTGATTTTGACATTGCCATTAATGGTAATTGAAACATTTGTAATAATAATAAATAACCTCTTAACCTATGGAAAATAACATACATTGAAGCTTCATGAACAACTGAACTTAATAAAAATGTAAAAATTGTTGCAGAAGTTTTACTTAAATGTAAAGCACTGATTGAACTATGATAAACATGTCTTAATAAAAATTTATGAACAGGTACGTTCCATTCTCTAGCAAATTGATCCCATGAAACACAGTTCCACCATTCACCATAAAATTCTCTATCAGCAAATCTACTTAATTCAGCAATACTGTTTAAGATAGCATCCCAAATCAAATACCAAACTAATATGTACATAACCAAAAAAGCAGGAACTAAATCAATCAATAATAATGGATAATATTTCATTCTTTCAATCAATGGTAATTCTCTTAAACTTATAGCTCTTAAAGCTAATGGGTACATACTATCTTGAGCAATAATAATCATTAATGCAATAATACCAAAAATTGCAGAAACTTTCTTTAAAACATAACCCCATCTAATCTTTTTAGTTCTTGGGAAATTGATTTGATAAACAACAATTGGGAACATTGTATACCAAAAGAAATTAGTTATGTTGATATTATCAGGGAATTTAACTTCTGAACTTGATTGAGAATCTAATTCAAATTGACAAAAATTTGTTGATTGTTTAATTGTTTCTGTAACTTCATTATCAAATTGAACATCTTCATATTTCTTTAAAAATGAAGTAGAGAATTTTAATTCATCATAAATTCTCCAAAGATAACCATTATAAAAACCATATGAATGCATTTTCATTAATAAAACTAATTGATGTAAAAATAAGAAAATTTTAGCAATCCAAGGGAAATTTCTATGTTCAGCATAATGAATAAAGAATACAAAATAACCTAATTCATAAATTGAAGCAATTATCCAACCAGATTTATACCAAGTAATATAACCTTTTTTAGAAAGATAATGTAAGAAAAATATGAAATAAATTGAAAGATACATAACAAGATCAGTAAGACCAACAGAGATTAAATCAGTCAATAATATAGTTATAATTTCAGATTTAAACCCATTGGTTAAACAATAATTAACTAAAGTATCAACAACAAAGACAAAGACACCAATCCAAAATAAAACAAAGAACCCATAAAACCTATTCTTTGTTTGTGATGAAGAATCAAAAATTGATTCAACTTCTTCAAATTTAATATCAGTTAGATTTGATTTTGGTAACCCATTTTTAAATCTTCTTTTATCAACCTTAATATTTGTCTTTACTTGAATCAATTCATGATCAGTTGCCTTTCTAAGTAATTTTATTTCTGATGATTTACTAGTAATTGCAGCTGAACTTGTATTTTTTAATTTAATAGTTTCAATCAATTCAGGTTTTTCATTTTCATTTTCATTTTCAGTTGATATATTTGAAATTCTTTCATCAATTGGTGTTGAAGGAGCACTTGAATCAGCAGCTAATAAAGAACCAGATGAATTATTAGTAGTTCCTGTAAGATCAGAACTATAGTCATCTTCTAGCAATAAACTTTCTCTATACTTCCCAAAGCTTCGAATTCTCTGTAAGGAATCGTTATCATCGGGGTTGATCTGAGGAGGTATTTCCAATTTATCCTTCTTTAAGCTCATTTTGTGATTTAATTGAATATTGTTTTGTAAACTATTTTTTTTAGTATGATTTGTAATTTAAGGATATAGATCAACTAAGATCAAATTAAGTTATTAATCAAGTTAAATAATTGGGCTAAATGGTAATATTATTCCAGATAAATACCAAACCAATGAAATAATATTATTTATAAGTACTGAATGAACACTATAATAACAATTAATAATAGTGTAAAGGATATATTGACATTTAATAAAGCAAATTATCCCTTTTAAATAGTATCCATCAATTAAAAAAATATGTCAAAAAAATTAAATGTTTACGTAATCCCAGTTCCGAGATCCGATTTCCGAATCCGAAGCCGAAGTTTAAATCCGATTTAAATCCGAAGCCGTCTGTCATTTTTTAAATTTATTAAATTTTTCACGGGTCAATAACATAAATAAAAATTTTATATGAAGCTATAAGAAATCAAAAAAAATATATAACCTCATCTCTTAAGTTTAAAAGAAAATTAATATAATATAACAACATGTCCCGTCCAGAACAGTTGGCTCCACCAGAAGTCTTCTATAATGACTCTGAATCAAAGAAATATACATCATCCACTCGTGTTCAACACATTCAAGCAAAGATGACTTTTAGAGCTTTAGAATTATTAAATTTAGATGCATTTCCTCATTATATTTTAGATATTGGTTGTGGTTCAGGTTTAAGTGGTGAAATTATTACTGAAGAAGGTCATATATGGTGTGGTATGGATATTTCACCTTCTATGCTTGCTACTGGTTTAGATCGTGAATTAGATGGTGATTTAATGTTAGCTGATATGGGTAATGGTATTCCTTTCAGAGCTGGTACTTTTGATGCAGCTATTTCTATTTCTGCTATTCAATGGTTATGTAATGCTGATACAGCTACAAATGATCCAAAGAGAAGATTAATGAGATTTTTCAACTCTTTATTTGCTTCTTTAAAGAGAGGTGGTAAATTTGTTGCACAATTTTATCCAATGAATGATGAACAAATTGATTCAATTCTTTCAACAGCTAAAGTTGCAGGTTTCCAAGGTGGTTTAGTAATTGATGATCATGAAAGTAAGAAAAATAAGAAATATTATTTAGTTTTATCAGCTGGTCAACCAAATAAGAATTTGAATCTATCAGGTATAACAATGGATGCACCAGATGAAAAAGAAAGTAAATTAACTAAAAAGATGAAGAGAAAATTAGAATCAAGAAAAGATTATGTTAATAGAAAGAAAGATTTAATGAAGAAGAGAGGTAAGAGTGTGGCGAAAGATTCCAAATTCACAGCAAGAAAGAGAAGACCAAGGTTCTAAATTTCTTTCTTTTATTCAAATCCCTCCTGCATATTGTCTTTGTGTTTTATTTTTTCTTATATTTCTTAAATTTAAAGGTTTTTTTGTCTCTGTATAATTGTTATTCTTTTGCGGTCATTAATTAAAGAAATGTATATACTGTTTCTTACAAACATTCCTTCTAATGTAATTATAATTGTTTATAGTATTTGATCTATTTTGTTGGTGCTGAAAATTACTGAAGCCGGCGTAATTTTGAGTCTTAATCTTCAAAAAAAAAAAAAAAAATGTCGATTTTAAAAAATTAAAAGAGAAAAAGCTTATAACAAAGAACAATTTTGAAGAGAGATTTTAATCAAACAGGATCACATAAGAGATAATGTTCCGTCCAAGTTTATTCAGTCCTTCATCTAAGTTGACATCAGCTTTACCAAAGATCGCTATCCAAACATATATCATTCCAACACGTACTAGAAGAATTATAAATGTTTTTGAACCAATTCATAAAGATAATTTAAAGAAGAATTCATATAAAAGTTTATTAAAACAACATAATGAAGAATTAATGGCTAAAGTAGACAGTGAAGGTTTAATTAGAGATTCTATAAATATTTTAAACCCAGAAAGAATTAGAGTTTCAGATATTGTTAGAATAAGATTTAAAGCTGGTAGAGCTCCATTAATTGGTAAAATTATTTCATTAACAAGAAAGGGACCAGAAAGTTCAATAGTTTTAAGAAATAAATATGAAAATGTTGGTGTTGAAATGAGATTCAAATTATTTAATTCAGAAATCAGTAAGATTGAAGTATTAGAAAAGGATGATAAATTAAGAGGTAAGAGTAGATTATGGTGGATTAGAGGTAATAAGAAATATGATACTGGTGAAATTGAAACTAGATTAAAGAAAGAATTTAAGAAAGCTCATAGATCTAGATAGATAATCTGATCTTCTCTCATTTAATCAAATAAAGATTTTGTAAATACTGATAATGTTATTGTATATTATTTCATGAAATAAAAAAAAAAAGTTTGTTATAGAACTTATGACCTATTTAATTACTTTTTTAATTTGCAAATTTTGTAGGTCAAACTAACTGTCTACAAAAAGAAAATTGAAGTTATATCATGTAGATCAAAAAAAATTATACCCATAAAATAGTTATATAAACATATAAATAAAAAAATATTAATAAAAAAAGAGAGAAATCAGTTTAAAAAAAGAAGAAGTAATTATAAAAAAAAAGTTCATTATTTAAAAACATTAAAAAAAAATTTAATTACCTAATTATTATTCTTTCCTGCATTTGGATTACCTTGACCAAATTGACCTTGACCATTACCATTTCCAAAAGGTCTAGTTCTAGAAATTCTATTTTGCATAATTTCTCTAAAACTTAAACAATTTAATTCATTATTAATTTTAACTTTTCCATCAGGATCAGTATGAGTACCAAATTTACCACTATCACCAAAACCTAATGGTGAAGGACCCCAAGATGGTGTATAACAAACTGAATCCCAACCACAAACTTCATTACATTGATAATTCATTGATGGCCATTGAATAATTTCAACAAATTTTAAAAATTCATCTTGTAATTTAATAAATTCTAATTTTAATTCATTATCAATTTCTTCATTTTTAATATAACTTTTTAATAAAATTTTTTTACTTAATTCAAAAGATTTAAAAATTTGATCAACAATTTCTTCAGTAATTTTAACAATTGAAGTCCAAATTAATAAATCAGATTCAGTTGTAATTGGTTGTAATGGATGAGAATATTGATAAACTGCAAAAGATTTATTAAAAGTAATTTCATCTTCAAATTGATTAAAATTTGAAAATCTTCTTGAAAATGGACCAGTAAATAAAGTAATATTTGAAACATCATTTAAAAATTCAGATTCTGAATAATTATCTTTATTATTTAAATTTAAACTTGTTCTTTTAAAAGTTTTTTTCAAAATTTGTAAAATTGGTGCAAATTTATTAACAATTTCAGTTGTAACTAATTGCCAATCAGTACCTGAATATGGATTAACACCTTTTGAAAAATAATTTTCTAAATTTAAAATCATTTCATCTTTTAAATCTTGTGAAATATTATTTGATCTTCTATAATAAGTATCAGGATTAATCCAAGTTTTATTTAATGGAGTTTGTAAACCTTTAAAATCTAATAAAATTCTACCATCACGAGAATCATGATCATTACCAGCTTTAATTTGATCATAACCACCCATTGCACTAATACTTTTCATTAAATATTTAATATCATCAACATGAGAACCTTCAAATTTTTCATTACTTTTATCAAGATTATCATCATCTAATTCAGGTAATTCATAAAAACCTTCATTCCAATTTAATGTAACATTATTAATCATTTTAATATTATCAGATTGAAAATCACAAACAATAATTTCAAAACCAATTTCAATTCTAATAAAACCATCAATACCAAAAGGTTTACCCCAAGTACAAATTCTTTTAGCAGCTTCATGTTCATTAACGTATTCATCACCTTTTAATTTAGCTAATAATGATTGAGTATCCATTTCACCAGTACTTGATTTTGAACCACTTGAACCATCTAAATATAATAATGATAAAGGTTTAACAACTTCAAAAGTGAATAAACTTGGGAATTCATTTCTAATAGAATTTTCTCTATTACCACCAAAGTTTTTTCCACCACCTCCACCAACACCAGTTCTACTAACATGTGGTCCATTACCAAACATTGGACCACCACCAGTATTTGAATTACCATTGTTGTTATTACCTTGTCTATTGTCATTAGTTTCATCACGTTTATTTTTCTTAAATGGTGGACCATTTCCATCTGGAGGACCACCTGGAGGACCATTACCATCTGGTGGACCACCTGGAGGACCATTTCCATCAGAAGGAGGACCATAACCATCACCGCCATCTTGAGGAGGGCCATTGTCATCACCATTATTGCCATCACCTGGAGGACCGCCAGGACCACCTGGACCACCACCACCTGGACCACCTCTTCCACCTCTTGGTCTACCACCAATAAAATTTAAACTAAATTCATAATCAATTGCAGTCCATTCTAAACCTTCTGGAATTTTACCAATATTATTACCATGATAAAGAATAGTACCTTTTGGTAAATAAGCAGGAATAATTGAAACACCAACTGGGAATATTTGATTTTGATCATTTCTTAAAGCTGAATTAATTGTATTAAAAATAGCTGTTGAATTTTCTAAATCAATATTTAAATTATTTTCAATTAAATAATTTAAGAAATCATTTGGATTTGGTTCAATTAAAGGTTTCATAAATCTTTCATGACGGAAAGGAGGTCTATGAGAATCAACTTGAGGTTTAAAGAATAATGAAGGTAAAACAATAAAATAACAAATAATTATTAATAATAATGATGATAATGAAGCTAAAATTTGTTTTTTATAGATAAAATATTTATCTTTAATTAAATATAGATAATATTTATAATTACTATCAATTACATTAATATTATCTAATAGTTCAACATCAGATTCAGAACTAGTTCTTTCCTGTAAAGGTAAACTAATAGCCATTGTAAAAACTAGATCTCACTTTGCTTTTTTTTTCTGGGAAAATGTGTGTATAACAAGTGACAAGAAAAGGTAAAACTTGGATAAAAAGTAAAGGATGTAGATGTAGATGTTGAAGTTTTAATGAAAGGTATTAGGTATGTTGATATAGGGAGTAGGGAGTAGGTAAGAGTTATTTGATAAATTTTATGTGAACAAATAATGAGAGCTTTTTAGTTTTTTTTCCTATAAAAAAGGGTGCTTAGCTGTTGAAGCTTAGCCATAATTTTTTTAGAGTGAAGCTCTTGTTCTATTGGCTAACTAAATGTGTATATCTTTGAAGTTTATTAAGTGATAACATTTGAAGAGATAGATAGATTGGAATATAAAGACATAAATTAAAATTTCAAGCTTTTTCAGAAATATATTAAAGAAAATAAGAAAAATCCCAATCACGTGACTACAAATCTTTCACGTGACTTTTTCCTCAAAATTAAAAAAATTCTGCTAACAGGAAATTCTTATCAAAATTGACGTGTCACTAAGACAATACACGTGTGACTCTCTGATATGATTAAAAGAATTATCACCAACTCCATTTTAATAATTTCTAAAGCATTAAACGTGTAACTTCATTAACTGTCTAAAAAGTTTGAAATAACGAAATAACTAAATTAATCTGTAAAATCTAAATCATATATTGAGAAATGGATAGTATGTGGAGTGTGATTAGAATGAAATTGATATGGAAAAATGAGTAGCACGCTGATACTTCAGTCATTAATTACTAACATTTAAACTTAAAGCAATCAAATTCATCAAAGTCTTATGAAATTTATTAAAAAGTATTTGGAGTTCATAGTTGTGGAGTTATTGGAGCTTAAAAACTTAAATCAAATAAACTTCTCTTCTATTGGTTACATATTACCAATTACCATTAGTTAGACCAAATATGTACCTCTAAACCTCTAATAAAATTAATTAGACACTCTGACACATCAACTCATCTCATTAACATTTAAATCAATGCCCTAAAATTAACTGCTTAAACGAAAATAACGTATTTAAAACGTATTTAAGTTCTAAAACTAATCAATTAACCAATTCTATAGCAAACTAATTATTGAAGAAAAATTTTTCACAAACCGTTTCAACAGTTTCACAGTTTTTTTGGCCCTATATTACTTAATATGTTAATTGATCTTGTGACTTTAAAACTAATTTAACCGTTAAGTATAATGGTGATTGGCGACCTAATATTGCTTTCTTAAAAAAAAAATTTAATTGTCCCATTATTTAACCAATCTAAAGTAAATATGTGCAAGTTTAACGGTAGCACTTAATGAATTCTGATTTTCTGACAAGTGAATTGCAAGCGATTTAGTCAACTGTGAGCTTTAATAGCTTAGTGTGAGTGTAAACTGTAGCAAACATTAGTACCAAGAGTCTAAGACTTCAGAAATCAAATCAAATAATGAAGAACGTAAAGCACCAACAACACCAAGAGTGTCAAGACCAACAAGAATATAGGAACCATTGTATAACTTCATTGATTAAAAAAGTGACAGGTTACTTGTTACCACACTACCAAAACAATTAAAAAGAACATCAAAAAGAACATCAAAAAAGAACATCAAAAGAAATGAAAAAAAGCATATACCCAGATAAAATCTTTAACCTCATCAACCTAAAACAGCAAACAAATGGGAATTAAAGAAGGATGACAATAAGATCGAACGACCGTTAACATTGTATCAATAAAACGTGTTACAACACTATTTTAAAACTTAAAAGCGTAGTAAAGAGTAAAGCAGTAAAGTAAGGAAAAGGGTAATTCCCACGATGGTTGTCAGCAGCTGTAAAACACTTTGAGCACTTGAGCCTTTCACTCTTTCACTATTAGAATAACAACTTAATTTGACAATAGGAATATATTTCTAATATAGGGAAACATGTGTCTTGTGATTAATATAATTATTTTTTTTCCTCGTCTTGTCAAAAAATCGTTGTTTTCATCTGTAAAATCTCGAGCATTAGAGCTCTAAAGACGAGGTAAAACGGTATGTAGTTGTAGTACTTGTAGTAGTAGTAGGTACCTTGTAAATACAGACCTTATGGCCATTGACACATACTAAACAACAACTGAACCAAGACCTAAACCAAGTAAACCAAGAACAGCATTGTGCTCAGTGTGGTCCCTACCGCATCCACGTGTGTCGTGTCTTGGTTAGCAATAAAACTACAATAAACGTATAATAGTGAAAAACTTTTCCTTTAATATAAATACTTTCATTATTATCCTCTTTTTCATTAATTTCTACTTTCATTTATATTCATTATATCTTTTATATTAATCATATCCAACAAAATAACTAATATTTATATTATCTTTTATTTTAATTAATACCCGCTTATCAATCAGCTTTTTTTAATTAATCTCAAATATATTTATTAATACCCAAAAAAACTATATTATAAATTACAAAGTTTTTAAGTTATTTTAATTTTTCAAATAGTTCAATATGAGTGTTGTTGAAGAAAAGAAAAACCCAGCTCAAGTTGGTGTTAAAACTGCTGGTGGTAACTCTGCTTTCCACAATTATTTAAATGATTTTAGTCATATTGAAGATCCTTTAGAAAGAAGAAGATTAGCTTTAGAAAAGATTGATCAAGCTTCTTTCTCTTGGTACCATGTTAGAACCATTATGGTTGCCGGTGTTGGTTTCATGACTGATGCTTATGATATCTTTGCTATTAATTTAGGTGTTTCAATGATGGGTTATGTTTATTGGGGTGGTTCAATTCCAAGTTCAACAAGTACTTTAATTAAAGTTTCAACTTCTGTTGGTACTGTTATTGGTCAATTAGGTTTTGGTTTCTTAGCTGATTACTGTGGTAGAAAAGCCATTTATGGTACTGAATTAATTGTTATTATCGCTGCTACTATTTGTCAATGTTGTATTGGTGAATCAAAAGCTATCTCTTTCCCAGCTATCTTAGCATTTTTAAGAATTGTTCAAGGTATTGGTATTGGTGGTGATTATCCAATGTCTTCTGTTATCTCTGCTGAATTTGCTACAACTAAATGGAGAGGTGCCATTATGGGTGCTGTCTTTGCTAATCAAGGTTGGGGTCAATTAATTGCTGGTATTGTTGCCATTATCTGTGTTGCTGGTTACAAGGTTGATTTAATTGATGCTGATACAGCTAAAGAATGTGGTGAAAGTTGTATTAGAGCTTGTGATCAAATGTGGAGAATTTTAATTGGTTTTGGTGCTGTTCCAGGTTTATTAGCTTTATACTATAGATTAACTATTCCAGAATCTCCAAGATATACTTTAGATGTTCAATACGATATTGAAAAGGGTGCCGCTGATACTGGTAAATTTGTCTCTGGTCACACTGGTAATGCTACTGAAGATGATGTCCAAAACTTAAGAGTTACTGAAAGAATTACTGCTGAACCAATTCAACCACCAAAAGCTTCATTAAAAGATTTCACAACACATTTCATTCAATGGAGACACATGAAAATTTTAATTGGTACTGCTGGTTCATGGTTTATGTTAGATATTGCTTATTATGGTTTAGGTTTAAACACTGCTGTTATTTTACAAACTATTGGTTTTGCTTCTTCTAAAAATGTTTATCACTCATTATATAACTCTGCTGCTGGTAATTTAATTTTAATTTGTGCTGGTTCTATTCCAGGTTATTGGTTCTCTGTTGCTACTATTGATACTGTTGGTAGAAAACCAATTCAAATTGGTGGTTTCATTATTTTAACTATTTTATTCTGTATTATTGGTTTTGCTTATCACAAGGTTCATGAAGGTGGTTTATTAGCTTTATACATTTTATGTCAATTTTTCCAAAACTTTGGTCCAAATACTACTACTTTTATTGTTCCAGGTGAATGTTACCCAACTAGATATAGATCTACTGCTCATGGTATTTCAGCTGCTACCGGTAAAGTTGGTGCCATTGTTGCCCAAACTGCTATTGGTACTTTAATTAACCATGGTTGTGCTTCTGATAACACTAACTGTTACTTACCACATGTTATGGAAATCTTTGCCTTATTTATGTTCATTGGTATCTTTACCTCATTATTAATTCCAGAAACCAAGAGAAAAACTTTAGAACAAATTTGTGAAGAATGTCATGGTGAAATTGATCCATCAAACTATGCTAGACAAAACCGTGAAAATGCTCAAATTCCAGAAACTTCAAGCACTGAACAAGCTGTTGAAGTTTAAAAAAAATATCATTAATAATTTATTATTTTTGCTTCATGAAATTTATTCTCTCTTTTTTACAGACTAATATTAATATAATTTATATATAAAGAAAAACAAACTACAAGTTTTTGCTTATTCCTTTTTTTTGTTTTTTTCTCAAAGTGAAAGTGTTGTGTGTTTTTTTGATCTTTATTACATTTTTTCCAATTTTTCAAACTTTCTTTTTGATATTTCATTTAATATCTTTTTTATACAAGATCTTTTATATTCTTAAAAAAAGTTCTAGTTTTATATAATATTTCCAATTTAATTAATGCATTGTGTTTAATAATTCCTTCTTTTAAAAACTAAAACTTGTAGCTCAATAAAATATTAAAAAGTTGATGATAATTTCTAAATTGAGCTAACCCACCGTGTCGCCACACATTTTTTAGTCTAAACGGGCGACACTATACTTAAGAAACACCGGGTAAATGGCATCTCAATTTTTTTTAGTAGTGTCCAAACCAGAAATAATTTTTAATTAAAAATTTACTTATATAACAAAACAAAAGTATAATTAAATATTTTAAAGATTCAATATATTTGATCAATAACTTTAGTAATGTTTGCTGCTAGATTTGATCCTAATAGTTTAATAACGGAGGAATCTCAATCTTCTTCTGATAATGAAAAACTTACACCTATAAAGAGAAAACGTGAAAATAATGATGATGATAGTGATGATGATGAAGATTTGATAGATGAGAAAGTTGATTCTGATGTAGATATGTCTTCAAAGAGTAATGAAAGTAGTAGTGATAGTGACAGTGAAAGTGATAGTGATAGTTCAAGTGAAAGTGAAAGTGAGAGCGATAGTGACAGTGAAAGTGAGAAAGAAGATACACAAAATAATAACAAAATTGAAGAACATAAAGATGAAGATGAAGAAATGGAAATTGAAGAAGATGAAGATTATACATCTAAGTATTCATCAGTTTTATCAAGATTTAAAACAGTTAAAACAAATATACAGAAACAAAAAGAAACTGGTGAATTTGATAATATTGAAGAAGATCAAGAAGAAGAAGAAAAAATTGATGAACATGAATTAGCACCATTACCACAACCTGAATTACCAAGAGATATTAAATTATCAAGAAATTTTACAAATAATACATTGAATTGGTTAGCTGAACCAATATATATAAATTCAGATGAAACAAATTCATTTAATAATTATTTATTAAATCCAAAAATTTTAAAAAATCTTAATGATAATAATTTTGAAAATGCAATGTCAGTTCAAATAAAGACTTTAGAAATTTTATTACCAGAGATAAATAAGAATAAAATTGATCCAATGGCAATTAAAGGTGATGTTTTAGTAAATGCTTCAACAGGTTCTGGTAAAACTTTAGCTTATTTAATACCAATTTTACAATCATTAGCTCATAGAATTGTACCATCAGTTAAATGTTTAATTTTAGTACCAACAAAACCATTAATTAATCAAATTTATCAAACTGTTTCATTATTATCAAAAGGTTTAAATATTAATATTTCAACTCTTGGTGCATCATCATCAAATTCAAATTTATTAGAAGAACAAATTAAATTAAAAAATTCAACACCTGATATAATTATTTCAACACCTGGTAGATTAGTTGATCATTTAAATTTAAATTCAATTTCATTAAAAAATTTAAAATGGTTAGTTATTGATGAAGCTGATCGTTTATTAAATCAATCTTTCCAAAATTGGTTAAATGTATTAGTTGAACATTTACCAAAAAAGAAATCACCAATTAATAATTTTAATAATAACTCATTAACAAAATTAATTTTTAGTGCAACTTTAACAACTGATTCAGGTAAATTATCAACTTTAAATTTTAGAAATCCAAGATTAATTATTGTTCAAAATAAAAAGAAAATTGAAGATGATAATTCATCTGATAAAATCTTTGAATTACCTTTAAGATTAAAAGAATATTTAATAAATATGTCATCATCTGCATCATCATCAAAACCATTATATTTATTAAAATTATTAGAAACATTACAATATCCAAAAGATGTATTAATATTTACAAAATCAAATGAATCAATATTAAGATTAACAAGATTATTAAATTTAATAATTTTAAAATTAAAACAATATGGTTTATTATCATTAAATAAAGATTTAATAATTTCAAATATTAATTCATCAATGAGAAATTCAAATAAAAAGAAAACTTTAAAATCTTTTGAAAATGGTGAAATTGATATTTTAATTTCAACAGATCTTATTTCAAGAGGTATTGATATTTTAACAATTAAACATGTTATAAATTATGATTTACCAAATAGTTCAAGAGAATATGTTCATAGAGTTGGTAGAACTTCAAGAGCTAATAATGATGGTTGTTCATATAATTTAATCTTTGGTAAAGGTGAAAATAGATTTTGGGAAAATTATATTAATATTGATTTAAGTAGAAGTAATGAATTAAATTCTATTGAATTAACAAAGATTAATGAAAAAGAGAATAATGATGATGTTAAACTTGTTGAAATTTATAATGAAAGTTTAAAAGAATTAGAAAAGGAAGTTTTCAAATAGTTTTAATTGTTTACAATTCTAAGAAAAAAAAATTTTGCATCACAATATATATCTTATATTATATTGAAATAATTCTATATGTATCTAACTCTCTCTTTATAATAATCTTGAGATATTATAAACACATAATCAAATTGATCAATACATCTTGGGGGTCATTCATAAAAAATAAATCATTATTATATCAAAAATTCTAATTTGCTTCACTACGACTAGCAATGAGTTTAATTATATCACTTAAAGAGTTGATTTTATCAATTTCTTCATCAGATATCTCTATACTAAATTCTTCTTCAATTGACATGACGATTTCAACAACATCAAGAGAATCTAATCCAAGATCTTTACTGAAATTTGTAGTATCTTTTATCTCTGTATCCTTCTTTACTTTGTCATAATTATGAAGCAGGTTTATCAATCTTGTTCTAATGTTATCTGTGGACAATGAATCAGTTGATGTTATGTTGCTATTGTTATTTAATGGAGCTGGATGAACATTTGTGGAATTGAATCTAATTGTTTGGTATCTGTTTGAGTTTATTAGTTGTTGTGTTGCAACTTTGAATTCTGTGGAAAGTATTAATCTCTTGGAAACATTTGCTCTAGTCAATGGTACAATTACTCTTCTCAACATCTTTTCTATTTAATTAGAAACTATCCTTTAAAATAAAATTAAAGTAAAGTAAATTTTGGATTTTTGGAATTTTTGGTGGATTTTTTTGGTGTTCGGATTTTTTCAGTTTTTTTTTTTTTCTTTTCGACGAATGAAAAAATTAGAAGAAAATACTTCAAAATATAAAAATATAAAGAAATCAATTAATATCACATTCTTTAAAGATGAGTATGATGAGATTTATGATGAAGTCTATCATGACTTCCCAGCCAACAACACAAATACTACGTTCCTCTGGGAAACTATCCACAACAATGACCTCTTTCACATCAGTCTTCACCCATAATTCAAATTCAAATTCAATAAATAGCATGTTAACAATTCCAAAAAGAATGGCTACAATTAATCAAATAGTGAAATCTGGTGGTAAACCACGTAAGATAAAGTCATCAGCATCACCAGATTTAGAAGGTAATCCATTCAAAAGAGGTACAGTTTTAAGATTGTTGATTTTAAAACCAAGAAAACCTAACTCAGCTTTAAGAAAATGTTGTAGAGTTAAATTATCAAATGGTAGAATAATTACATGTTATATTCCAGGTAAAGGTTATAATATCCAAGAACATAGTACAGTTTTAGTTAGAGGTGGTAAAACAAAGGATTTACCAGGTATTAAATATAAATTAGTTAGAGGTGCTTATGATTTAGCTGGTGTTGTTGGTAGAGTTCGTTCAAGAAGTAAATATGGTGTTAAAAGACCTGATAAAAAGGAATAAAAAATTTTTTAGATAGAAGCATAATATTAGGATTCTAATTGTTTATTGTTTTGGTGATTTTAAAAAGATCTTCTTTGTTCGTTGTACATATATTTCCCACCACTATACATATGATTTTTCCTAATATATCAATATTTATCATGATCAATATCCAATTAGAAATAATATCATGTAGCAATCATCACTCTTTTAAAGTAAATCAATTAATACATCCTACAATGGTTTATCTTTATCATATCATAATTTTTTTTTTGTACATATAGATTTTTTATAAACTTTTGAGATTTTAAATTTCCTTAATTAAAAGTAATTATCATTTCTAATTAGCTAAAAATCTTCTACCAGTTGCAGTCTTTCTTTCAACAGCTTCTTCATTTTCTGGTTTAGCTCTATTCAAAACCTTCAAATATTCATTAACTCTAAATCTCATTCTTGAATGCATATAAGCTTTTGAACATTTAATGTGATAATGGAAATAACTTCTAAATAATTCAATATGAGAAATTGTATTATCAATTTTATGAGCTAATAAATGTCTTGGGAATAAAACAAAAGTGACATAACCTTTTTTATCATCATCACCAGATCTTGATGGTTTAATTAAATGTCTAATTTCTAAAGGTGCTTCATTATTTGAATATAAAACTTGTGGAGCATTTTGAACAGATCTCTTTCTTGCATCAACAAATTCTTGTAAAAATACTTTACCAAAGACTTTATCAGTTTCATCTTTAAAAATAGTTGAAAAAATAACAGTAACTCTATCAAATGAAGCTCTAACATAAATTGATTCTTCATCTCTATATTTAATTTCATAAACATTTGATTCACTTGCTGATGGTTCTAAACCAGTTTCTTGATATTTATTATTTAAATTTTCATAATCTTTAAACGCTTTTTCAAATGGAGCAGCTAAACAATTTCTTTTTAATAATGAAATTTTTTCAATTAATTCATTCTTTTCTTCTTCAGTCTTTGTTGAATTAATTTCATCAAGATTTAAATAAATTGAATAATTATAGCCTGGTTCAATTGTACCTTCAACTTCAAATTCACCATATACAGAGTTCAATTTCTTTAAAACATCATATTTTTCTAAATCTGCCCAAGCTTTTGAAGTTATAGAGATTAATAATTTTTCTTTTGATTCAGGTGTTGATAAATGATAAGTTGTATAATCAAAATCAGAAATTATACGATCAACAAGAGAAGGTGTCTCTAATAATTCTGTAAGGGTTTTCTTAATCAATAGATTATCCGATGGTAATTGAAGCATTTGATTGATTGATTAAACAATTGAATGATTTTTTTTTTGTCTTCTTTAAAATGAATTAAATGGAAACCTCCCTTTTTTGATGATGTTTTTTTTTAAATGGAAAAAATTGAATTTAAATCACGTGACCATTTGAACACCAATAATTAATTACTATTATAATTGTATAATGTGTGAATAGATATAGAGTATTACATTTTCTATTATTTATACTTATCAATCTTTGTTAATTCTAATTTCCAGTAATGTTGTAATGTTATTATATGAGTTGTCAACACCAATTTGTAGTTATAATATTAGGTAAAATTAAGGGGGTTTTGCCTCCATTAATATTATAGTCGAAATGTACAGACATTCAAATCATTCAATGTAGTTTCAAATATGTAGTTTCAGCTCAAGATTCTATTTAGACCTTACAGTAGTTATTAGAATACAAAAAAAGGATTATTTATTAATTAAATAGTTTGTGATCATCAGATTAATAAAGGGGGAGTAGTTTATTCAACTTTCTCTCTCATCAATAGTAATCGATATCTTTAATTAATATAGGTTATAAGAACTCTATTTCCTTTCTTTTGAGTTTAATTCAAGCTGTAAAGCAAAGTAAACTTATAGAAAATAGATTCAAATATGATTGATCATAGTAGCTATACTGCTATAGCAAATTGACCCAGCAAAGGTAATAAAATTAGCAAATTAAAATTCACAAAGTATTAGAAAGTATTTGCATAATGATAGATTCAATTGAACGAACAAAGGAATGGCCCCTTCTCAAAATATGCAGTGGAAATTGGAAAAGATACAACAATATTTCAAAATAGAGGACTTTTATTAATTTAATTTCTTATGGTTTGGGCAACAAATCCGGAAATTTTTGAAGTTTAGTAAATAGCTTAGTTAACTTCGACACTTAAAATACTAGCTATTCTTTTCTTTAAAAAATATGTCATTCTTAAATCAATTTAAGGTCTAATTGCACTTTAACTACTTTTAAAAAGATAATTTTTATAAGTTTAATTGACATTTTCTAAAGACAAATCTCTACGATCAAGCGCGAAACTTTTGGCAGATTTTCTCAAACATGTAGCTAGCGAAAAAGTCTCTAATTATATGAATATGAATATTTCTCTTTTTATAATAAAAGGTTTGAGGTCATGACACTTTCGAAACATTGAATCTTCAACAATAATTTTACAGAACTTGGATTAGCATAAAAATATTAAATATTAACTGTTTAATCTATAGATTATATAATAAAAAGAATAACAAAGTAAAACTTATCAAAGAATGTTACTAATTAACTTATAGGTCAACTAGAAGAAATTAATTAACACTCTTTAACATTTGATTCAACAAGTAATTTAGATTCTAATTTAGCATCAATATTAGAAGAAGAAGCATCTTCATGAAGTTCAATTGCTTCAATCGAATCTTTTTTACCTGAAATAACTTGTTTAACAATATTTGCAATTGCAAATCTTGCATCCCATAATGGTAAGAACATAATAATTATAGCAGCAAAGAAAGCCCATAAAAACATAACAACAACCCAACCAACAAAGAATTTCTTACTAAAGACGTATTTAGTACCATACATTGGTATTGGAAATAGAATTAAAAAGAATAAAGCAAAGAAAATACTAACAGCAATACCAATATTTCTCTTTCTAAATAATTTTGCATCATCATGAATTTCTTCTTCTAAAATTTTCTTTGTAGCTTCTTCACCACTTAAAACTGTTGTTAAACCTTTTTCTTTATACATTTCAGAATCATCAGCTTGTTCAATCTTTTGCCAAACAGACCAATCAAAATTATCTCTTTTAAATAATAAACAAATTGGAATAAAAATTAAAGGTAAACCAAATGAAAGTGTATTACCAGCAGCTAAAGGACTATAACCACTTAAAGTTGTTAAAGTAACAGATTTTGAAACTGAATAAGTATAACCAATCCAAATAGCTAATGAAGCACAAGTACTTAAAGTAGTACTAATAATATAAGCTGAAGCTGTCATTTTTCTCCAGAATAAAGTACAACCCATTGGAATAATACAAACATTAACAACAATACCTGAAACAGTTGTAATAAAGGAAACATCGAAATTTGCATGATTTAAACCAATAGCTAAGGCAACACAAACAACAAAGAAGATGACAACACCACAATGAGCAGCATAAACTAATTGTTTACCAGTAGCTTTGGGATTAATATAAGCTCTATATATATCATGAGTAACTAAAGCTGAAACAGCAACAGTTTCAGAAGAGAAAGCAGCAGTACAAGCCATAAAGACCATGGTTAAGACAGCACCAGCACCACCTTTACCCATTAAAACATAAGCAGCAATTGGCATAACTAAACCATCATTATATTGTTGAGTAGTTAATCTTTCAGGATAACTTGGCCAATATTCAGTAACTTCAAGAGCACGACAAGCTAAACCTAAAGTACTTGCTAAAACAAAAGGTAAAGTAAACCAACATAAACCACCTAAGATATAACCTAATAAAACGTAATTTTTATCAGCTGCTAAAGCCTTTTGCATTAATTGAGAATCTGAAGCAGCAGCCCAACCAGCACCAAATAAGACTAACCCAAATAGCCCACCATTAACAGAATTCATTGTTAATAAACTACCTTGATAATTTAAATCAACAGGGTATTTATTACCAGCTTCAACTAATAAATCATACATTTTACCTGGACTACCAATTATATCACTTGTTGTAAAAGTACAGAATAAGAACATTAACATAAGAACATAAATGATAAAACAGTGAGTATAATCAGAGATAAAAGTTGCTTTAATACCACCAAATAAAGTATAAATTGTAACAAATAAAGGTAATAAAACAATTGAAGCATCTCTATTAATACCAGTTAAATTTGCAAAGATTGAAGAACCATTAATTAATAAATTAGCTGAATAACAAATTTGTTGGAAGAAAGAATAACAACAAGTTAAAATATGAACAGTTTTACCATATCTTAAACGAACTAATTCTTGATAAGTATGAGCATTTGGAGCTCTTCTTTTAGCTTCAATTGCAAAAGTACAAAAGATAATGATTTCTAAATATTAATAATGTTATTGTTAGTATTAAATCTTCTCAATAAGTTGTTGAAAATGAATATTTTTGCCAAATAAATTTAAAAATTTCAAAAAATTGGTATAAAGTATTATAAAATTATACTCAAAATTCTTATAAAATATTCAATTTATCTTCAAAATATCATAAAAACAGTTACGGACGAATGGCGGCCCCACCTCCGTACCACCAAGGACCTGATACACCTAGTGAATAGGCTGAAGAACAAGATAATAGAAGCGTTGAACCAATAGTCCATGAAGAAACCACAGCGCTTGCAATCAAACCGGTTTTCATAGCTCTGTTCCCGGTCAGCAACATTTCCGAGGTTTGAACTTCACCACGAAATTTTTCCAAAATATAAGTGATACCCATCATCAAAAGACAGAAGGCAATACCAACACCAATAACAATACCCCAACCAACAGAGGTTGAGAAGACAACAAAATCACCAGCCATTATAATTTAAGTTATTAAAGTTGTGAGCAGATGAAAAAAATTAAAAATTATGTGTCACCGAGAAAAAAATAAAAATTTAGTGGGAACCAATAGGTTATTAAATATGAATGGAATAGCATATATAGGTTAATTGTAATGTTCTCTATAGAATTATAGATTGTTGGTGATATTTGAGCGCATGACCTGATAAGATTACAATAAAGTAACGTTATTTTACAGCTAATTTATCGAGACATCGAGACTACTGCTACAGCCCTTCCAGTTATCTGTAAAGTATACAAGATATAACTTATGTTGCATTATCATGAGAGTAGTATCTTATTGTGTTTTCCCAGTTATACTTTAATTAATAACTCCATTTTTGTTTCTAAATAATCTTCTAGGATTAGTACAAAATACAAATCCAAGGTTTCGTGCGCTGGGACGCGTTGTCAAATCTAAAGTTATATTGTAAACACATCAATGGTGGAGAATTTGGCGGTGCGATAACTCTATGTAGTAATAACTTTGATAAGACTGTGTAAATGAGCAGTTAAACAAGAGTAAATAGTAAAGAGTAACGTATATTTCAGTATATAGTAGCAAATATGGAGTTAGTGTGATTGGCGGTAATCACATTAGCATCTGTACTTGAGACTTGGATATATGTGATAAGATGTCCTGAGAGTTGAGACTCACAAATCCACTTGAAAAAAATTGGACAAAAATTTCGTGAAAATCGACTCTAAAAAAATCCTCGAAATTATTAGCTTGGTGATCTCCTTGTGTCTTCAATGGGTGTTCAATGTTCATACATACTTCATATCTCATGGTATTCTAGCTAATTGAAGCTATTGGTACTCAGTTTGGTTTGCCTTTACACCTCTACAGCTACTTAGAATTCAAATTTAATATTCTGTGTAGAGCGTCCCTCCCCCAACCCTCTTTATGTCAAAGCTAGAAAGACTAAAATATGTCCAACCTATAAAACTACAAGTCCACTGTCCTAGTCTCAGGTACAACACTATTACTGGATATGAATTGCGGTAATCGTTTTAGGAAATTGCTATAATCTCATCTCTTCTCTCTTTTTTTTTTGATAAAACTTGTTATACAGAAAATACTGCTTAAATACAAAACCCACAAAAGATTCACCAAATACCATTATTCATATATATCTATATATCATCAAATCATCATCTCAATTGGGTCTGCATCCCGCGATCTGTATCCATCCAATCATCATAAATCTTCAATCATCATCAATAAATCTATAAACCTTTATTTATTAGAACCCCATATTATTTATTCATCTCTTTTTAATATATCATTAATATTCACTCCTTTAATTTTATAATTCAATCATAAACCATCTTCAACCATCAATATGTCAAATGATCATGGTTTTAAAAATATAAAGACTGTATTGATTGCCAATAGAGGTGAAATTGCATGTCGTATTATTTCTTCTTGTAAAAAAT
The DNA here is from genome assembly GCA_030563805.1 of Ruyongia namnaoensis. Taxonomy (NCBI): domain Eukaryota; kingdom Fungi; phylum Ascomycota; class Saccharomycetes; order Phaffomycetales; family Wickerhamomycetaceae; genus Ruyongia; species Ruyongia namnaoensis. The sequence continues at coordinate 256,920 of JAJMKA010000010.1, forward strand.
TTGGTTTAACTTCAATTGCAATTTATTCAAAAGAAGATACTGATTCTTTACACGTTTCTCAAGCTGATAAATCAATTTTAATTCCAGGTATCGGTGCTCAAGCTTATATCAATATTGATTCAATTTTAAAAGTTGCTTTAGATTTAAAAGTTGATGTTGTTATACCAGGTTATGGATTTTTATCAGAAAATTCAAATTTTGCTGAAATTTTAAATAAAAATGGTATTAAATTTGCTGGTCCAAGTGCTAAAAATGTTGAAGAATTTGGTTTAAAACATATTGCTAGAAATTTAGCAATTAATGCAAATGTTCCAGTTGTTCCAGGTAGTGATTTAATTGAAGAATTAGATGAAGCAATTTTACAATCTAAAAAAATTGGTTATCCATTAATGCTAAAGGCAACAGCTGGTGGTGGTGGTATGGGTTTAAAAGTTTGTAATAATGAAAATGAATTAAAATTATTCTTTAAAGAAGTTAAATCAAGAGGTAAATCATTATTTTCAAATACTGGTGTATTTATTGAAAAATATGTTGAAAATGCAAGACATATTGAAATTCAATTATTTGGTAATGGTTTAGGTGATGTTATAACTTTTGGTGAAAGAGAATGTTCAATTCAAAGAAGACATCAAAAAGTTATTGAAGAATCTCCAAGTCCATTTGTTTCAAAAGATTTTAATTTAAGAAAAGAATTAAGTAATTGTGCTAAAAATTTAGCAAGTTCTGTTAATTATAAATCTGCTGGTACAATTGAATTTTTAGTTGATGATGATACAGGTAAATTTTATTTCTTAGAAATGAATACAAGATTACAAGTTGAACATGGTATTTCTGAATTAGTTTATAACGTTGATTTAGTTTATTTAATGTTATTACAAACTGAATATGAAACTTTAAATTCAGGTATCCCAATTGAAATTTTAAATAATCAAAGTAATTCAACTTTAACTGAAGGTATTTTAAATCCAAATGGTCATTCAATTGAAGTTAGAGTTTATGCTGAAAATCCTATTAAAGATTTTGCTCCATCACCAGGTATTTTACATAATGTTGAATTACAATTTGAAGAAGGTATTAGAATTGATCATTGGATTTCAACAGGTACAAAAATTTCACCATATTTTGATCCATTATTAGCTAAAATTATGGTTTGGGCTCCAACAAGATTAGAAGCAACAAATAAATTAATTAATTATTTATCAAATAAAGTTAAATTACAAGGTCCACCAACAAATATTGATTATTTAATTGAAATCTTAAAAACTGAAAATTTTGAATCAGGTTTTACTTTAACATCATTTTTAAATAGTTTTAATTATCAAGCAAAATTGATTGAATTTGAAGAATCTGGTGCTTATACAACTATTCAAGATTTACCTGGTCGTGTTTCTCTTAATGGTGGTGTTCCAAGATCTGGTCCTGTTGATGATATTAGTTTCCAAATGGCTAATATTATTGTTGGTAATGATAAATTTATGGAAAGTTTAGAAATTACTTTAAATGGTCCAACATTAAAATTCCATTCAAAATCAATAATTTGTTTAACTGGACCAGAATTTGAATTTAAAATTAATGGTTTTGATGCTCCAATGTTTACATCAATCTTAATAAATCCAGGTGATTTAGTATTTATTGGTGAAACAAAATCTAAATTTGCTTCAAAAGCTTATTTAGCTATTAAAGGTGGGCTCCCAGATGTTGCATTTTATTTAGGTTCAAAAAGTTGTACACCAACTTTAGGTCTTGGTGGTCATCAAGGTCGTAATTTATTTGTTGGTGATTGTTTAACTATTAATTCATCAATTATTGATTCTTCAAATTTTAAATCTTATACATTACCAGAAAAATTAAGACCAAATTATAATGAACCTTGGGAAATTAGAATGATTAGAGGTCCTCATGATGATTCAGAATTAGTATCTGAAGAAGGTTTTAAAGAATTTTTTAATTCAACTTATCATGTTAATTTAAATTCAAATAGAGGTGCAACAAGATTAGATGGTCCAGCTATTAAATTTGAAAGAAAGAATGGTGGTGATGGTGGTTCACATCCAACTAATACATTAGAATATATTTTCCCAGGTCCAGCAATTGGTGGGTTTAATTGTGGGTTAAGTGCTGTTGGTTCAGGTGTTATTATGTTTGGTGTTGATGGTGCTACATTATCAGGTTTTGTTTGTTGTTGGACAAGTATTACTGTTGATTCATGGAAAATTGGTCAAGCAAGTATTGGTTCACCAGTTAAATTTAAATTAGTTAGTTATAAAGAAGCTATTGAATTAAAACAAAGAAGATTTAAATTTTTAGAATTTTTAGAAACTTTACCAATTGATGGTGAATTTAATGAAGAATTAAATAATTATTCAACACAAATTGATTCAACAATTTTATATCAACGTGAAAAGAATGAAATTTTACCACAAGTTACATTTAGACAATCTGGTGAAGAAATGATTTTAATTGATTTTGGAATTTTAGAATTTGATTTAAGAAATAATGGACGTCAATATGCTATTGAATTAGAATTAGAAAAGGAACCATTTAAATCATTATTAATTAAAAAAGAATGTGGTACAGGTGCAATGGGTGTATTTTTTAATTCAAATTTAATTGATAGAGATTCATTATTAAAAAAATTAATTGAATTAGAATCCAAAATTCCACCAGTTAATCAATTAAAAGTACCATCAAGAATTCTTAAATTTCCAATTTGTTTTGATCATAGAAGTATTAAACATTGTATTGAAAGATATATGAAATCTTCAAGACCATTTGCACCTTATTTACCTGATAATATTGATTTTGTTATGAGATCAAATTGTATTGATACAGTTGAAAAATTTAAAGAATGTATTATTAATAAACCTGAAGTTGTTGTTGCAGTTTCATTTCTTTGTGCAAATCCATTATTAGTTCATACAGATCCAAGATTAAGATTTTTAAGTTCTAAATATAATCCAACAAGAACTTTTACACCAGCTGGTGCAGTTGGTACAGGTGCTTGTGCACAATCAGTTTATCCAGTTGATAGTCCAGGTGGTTATATGATTTGGGGTTTAACATATCCAAATGGATTTTGGGATACATTTAGTAAGATTAAAGGATTTGATAAACCATGGATATTAAAAAATTTTGATCAAATTTATTTCTTTGAAGTTAGTGAAAATGAATTAGATGAAATGAATAATAAATTATTAACTGGTGAATTAGGAATTGAATATGAAGAAACTGAATTTGATTTTAATGAATATGATAAATTTTTAAAATCTATTGAAATTGAGACAAAAGAATTAAAAAAGAGAAAACTTGAAGCTATTGAATCATTAATATTAGAAGAAGAAGAAAGTTTATTAAAATGGGAAGAAGAAAAGAAATTAGCAAAAGCTAATAAATCATCAGTTGAAGATTATTTAGATGATCCAAATTCTATTAAAGTTCAATCACATATGTCAGCAAATGTTTTTAAATTAAATTTTAAAAAGGGTGATATTATTGGTATTGATGAAACATTAATTATTCTTGAAGCAATGAAGATGGAAATTGCTGTTAGAGTTAAAGATAATAATAGTGATTCAACTTCTAAATATGAAGTTTTAGAAAACATTATTGATGAAGGTGATATGGTTAAACCTGGTGATATTTTGGCCATTGTTAGACGTGTTGTTGAAAACTCATGAATATCGTCTGGTCATTATATTGAAAACTTGTATAATATATTAATGTTAAGTTATTTTAAAAAGAGTCTAGTCTTTCATAAGTTCTTAGTTTCTACTTTCTACTTTTGTAATATTTCAATCAGTTTTCAATGATTAATTTTGATTGGTTATAAATATTCGTCGACAAAAAATTTTAAAGTTGATCATTGGAACCACAATTTTTAAAATAATGTTACATTATAACAACAAATTGGTGTAATACTATTGCTAGAAAACAAAGGTTGATGTTGGTATAAATTTATATAATACATAATGTTAAATGTTCCATTTGAAGGTTTTAATATTTATTTACATATTGAAAGCCCTTGATGTTGAATCTATTTAGCTTCAGAAAAGTTGTATATTAATTTTTGGTATCAGCATATTTAACCTGACTTTTAAAGAGATGATATTCTATTTAAACTTAACTATATTTCCTTTATAGACCTTTTGCTTCATTAATTTTCTTGATAGCTTTTGCACCTTCAGCAACATTACCAATAGCAGTCTTCATATCACTATGTAAACAAACACTAAATGGACCATTACCAAAATTTAATAACATTTCCTTTTCAGTATTTGAAGTAATTGTATCTTCCATACCAGCTTTATAAATTGCATTATAAATAATTTCAGGATTTTTAGGTCTTGAATCAATTGGTTTAATTAGAGCACCTTCTTCATCATAATCAATATCAACATATAATTCTTGAATAAATGGGACACCTTCTTCTTTTGCAACTTTTTCATAATGAGCATTTTTAGCACCAACAATTGGGACACCAAAAGTCTTTGTAGCTCTAAGAGCAGCTCTCATGATTTCTTCATCTCTTTCAATATAGAAATATAGTTCACCATGTGGTTTAACATGAGATAATTCCATACCTTCAGCTCTTAGCATTGCTTGTAAAGCACCAGTTTGATAAAGAATCATGTTATAAATTTCATCAGGTGGAATTGCCCATCTTCTTCTTCCAAACCCAATTCTATCAGGTAAACCTGGATGAGAACCACATTTAACACCATATTTTTTAGCTTCTCTAATTATCTTTATCATTGTATTATGATCACCAGCGTGAAAACCACAAGCAATATTAGCTCTTTGAATATTTGGCATAATATCAAAATCTGGGGCAACAACAAATGGACCAAAACCAGCTTCACCCATATCACAATTTATTTCATATTTTGTTAATAAAGTAGCATTTTCATTTGCTTCACCTTGTAGTTTAGCAGGTTTCAATTGTTCTGTAGATGACATTCTAGTTAATGATGATGATGAATCAATGAATCAAAATTAAAATTTAATGAAAAATCAAGTAAAATAAAATAAAAATAAAAAGGGGGATTGTTTTGATTACTTGAACATTATACTAGTTAACACTTAACAGTTAAGAGTTAATATTTGATGGTACAAGAGTTATTTCAAATTGAAATAAAATGCCAATGGCGGGATAGTTATATATTTGGAATTGAGTGGTGATGTATACGTTGATCTAATTGGACAATAAATCAAAGATTGTATAACCCACCTTCCAGTTTCTACCTTCCACCTTCCACCCAGTAGATGTAGAAGATTGATATATGGATGTGATTATGTGAATTTTAAAATTTGATGCTGATGATTTGTCCCAAAAATTTCTAAGACTGAGGACTGGGGACTGAGTCCAGCCTAGGCTCCCCCAAGGACTTTTTAGAAGGAAACTCTCAGCCGTCCCTCTAAAAAAATCTCTGCCTAAATTTAAACGTAGAAAAGTGAAAACTATAGAACTCCTACAAAACAAACAAACAAAACAATCAACCATTATTTAAATAGATGCGACACCTCTAATCGTTTATATGTTAAAGTGTTGAGTTGAACCCTTAACTCTCTTTACCACCATCTCTTCACCAGCACCAACCACTGCCAGTATACACTTGCCCAATGCGTGGTTTCACAGTCTGGTTCACTAATTAATCATTTTTCCGTTTATAAAATATTCAATCAAATCATCTTTTGAAATCTCAACGTCTCAACGTCTAAACTACATATAAAAGACATAGTTGCATAGTACACAATACATAACAGATTGAACTCAGCGCGCATCAACAACTAGAAACAGTAAAGGACTTCATATATAGTTCATATGTTCAATGTGATCATATTTTGGGGGAATAATCTGCTTAATCGTCGACCTTCTTGTCCTTTATTAGCTAACAAAATATTCGCAACGAACCAACTAATTTGTCATTGACACTTTCATAGCGGTTAATTCTATTTGATGTATCCTATATTTCCTCTTTATGTTCTCAAAGACCATCAAGTATCAGATGATCAAGTAGTTCTGAAGTTTCTCGACGTTTTACCTTTGGCGGCTTGATATATCACCGTATCACCGTATTATTATGACACCGACCACTATCATATTACATACTACACACTACAACTATCCCAGGAACGTGTTGGTAGACATCTCTCACATCATAACTAATATACCAAATAACTACTAATAGCATGTAACAACTCAACATCTCTCTCTATTGGAAACCATCAACGACTTCACAAGCAAAAATCTATAAGACCGCCAGACCGCCCCCAGTCCCTCTGCCATTTAATTTTCGTGGTTTTCCCAATTTTTCCAGTGTAATATTGAGAGGAATTATAGAAAAGACATCCAAATATAGTAATAAATAGTATTAAGCGATCACTTCAAATTTATTTAACCAGTGCTATTTATCCTTAGTCTTCAACGTTTTCAATATGTCCAGAAATTAGGAGACTCTAACTTTAATTGACAATTTTAGCCCTACTATTATGTCAGTATTTATCTTATCATGTTCAATGAGATTAGATAGATAAACAACACATTATTCTAAATATTCGTAATATATTATATCTATTCACTTCATCACTTCAAATCTTTCAAACGTTCAAATCTTTCAAATCTATTCTTCTAAACTCTTGTTCTCTTTCTTCTCTCATACAGAATAAAACATATTTCACATACAAAACTTCAAAACTTTGCTTCTCACTAAGATAAAAGATTCTTTATTATTACTGGTTGGCGTGATATTTTACTTATAAAGATCAATTAATTTTTATTAATTCTCTTTTTTTTAACTCAAAAAACACTAAACTAATATTATATTCAAAAATATTTTTAGTTGATACAACAATTCATACAAATCAATTATTGATTAATTCAATTAATACTTTTACAATGTTAACACCTGCCAAATTACAAGGTGAAGCAAATGAAAATTCTACTTTATTAACAAAATATGAAATAAATTGTGATATGGGTGAAGCTGGGTTTGGCCCATTTGTTGTTGCCCCAGATTTTGATATTATGCCAAATATTCAAAGAGCTAATATTGCTTGTGGTTTTCATGCTGGTGATCATAATACAATGATAAAGATAATTAGAGAAGCTAAAAAATATGGTGTTAAATGTGGTTCTCATCCAGGTTTACCTGATAGAATTGGGTTTGGAAGAAGAAGATGGGCAATTCCACCTGATGAAATTTATAATATGATTCTTTATCAAACTGGTGCTTTACAGGCAATGTTAAGAGCTGAAGGTATGGAATTATCTCATGTAAAACCACATGGTGAATTGTACCATTATATTGAAAGAGATGAAGATATTATGAGAGCTGCACTTAGAGCTACAAAGACTTTTGGTGTTCCAATTGTTGGTGCTAAAAATGCTCATTACGAAAAAGTTGCAAAAGAAGAAGGTGTTCCATTCATTCAAGAATTATATGTTGATATTGATTATGATGAAGAAGGTGCTTTAATTAAACCAATTGATTCAAGACCTAAAAACCCTGAAATTATTTATAATGCAATTTATAAAGCTGGTATGGAAGATATTGTTACAAGTAATACAAATAAAGAAATGGAATTAAAATTTGGTAAAAATCCATTTAGTGTTTGTTTACATAGTGATATGAAGACAGCAATTGGTAATGTTGCTGAAGGTTCAAAAGCTATTAAAATGATTAATGAATCAAAAGGTTTATAATAATTTGGTACCGTCAAATATTTTATCTGGGGTAAACCACACAAAAACAAAATTATTGTATAAATTTAATAATTATAATCATTGTATATTGCAGGTTCAATTAATGAATATATATTGAAATTGATAATTTTTATACTGGAATTGTATCTTCTATATATATCTCGAGAATTATAAAAGTCCTTATTTGAAAAGACCTATAAAACTGCTAACTAAAGTATCCGATTAAACAGATTGAGAACTGTTTTTTTAAAATTAATAAATAGAAGTATTTACATGATGATATAAGTGGGATGAACCTTTTCAATCGATGATAATACTTTCTTCAAGCTAAAAATGGGGTTGAAATTGAAATTATCACCAAATTACCAATATAAGATCAAAAAATCAACTAAATCACTTTAAAGAAAGATCTGACAGTAAACTCATAAGTATTATGTACTGCACTATGTATATAGATACACCATTAAGCTTATTTAAACATCTCCCACAATACTTCTCTTCCAAAGTTCCCACTACAAAAAAGTGTTAACAGATTTTTTTTAGTTAACGATTAACGTACCATAATAAGGAAAGGGAACAATTAGTAAGGAAGTATGATGAAATCTCGAGATTTAATGAGGTTATAGGTTGTGAAGGTATGAGTAATATAGTTAATCATTATTGTTATACACTATTATTAAGTAATATCATAAGATTCTCGACTATTCTCTCATTATAAACATTTTTTCAACCAATGAAATCCACCATATTTTTGTATTTGTCATTGCTAAAATTTCCAGACCATTGTGTGTATTATGTAATGCGATGAGGGAAACGTATCTGGAATTTTTATTATTAATATTTCATAAACCTATTTACTAATCCCTTGTTCAATTATATCAATATAAATATATCTTTAATTCCTCTGTCTACCTTTTCTTTTCTGATCTCTCAATAATTCATTAATCAATTACAAAAAAGTTAAATCAAATTAACTATTATTATTTAATTAAAGAAATTTACGAATATGTCAACTGCTTCATTCTTTATAAATAAAACATTTACAAATAAAAAATCATTATTTGCAATTTTATCAGCATCTTCATTAGCTTTTATTGCTTCAACTCAACAAGATAATTTAAATAAATATTCTTTTCGATCTCATAAAGTTTCATATAATCAAAATAATAACAATTCTTCTTCAAATAATAAACGTCCAATAATATTTGCTGCAACTCCATTCGCAATTAATAAAGCTGTTGAACAACATAATCATGATAATGATTTTCAAACTGTTTATAATGATATTGCTGAAAAATTGAGAGATCATGATGAATATGATGATTTTATTGGTTATGGTCCTGTATTAGTTCGTTTAGCATGGCATTTAAGTGGTACCTATTCAAAACCAAATTCAATTAATCCAAATACTCCTAATGTTACTGGTGGTTGTCCTTATGCATCTGGTGGTTCTTTTGGTGGTACAATTAGAGAACCAAAAGAAGCTAATGATCCTGCTAATAATGGGTTACAAAATGCTAGAAAGTTTTTACAAGAATTTAAAGAAAAATATCCTTGGTTAAGTTATGGTGATTTATATACTTTAGGTGGTGTTGTTGCAATTCAAGAAATGAGTGGTCCAAAAATTGGTTGGAGATCAGGTAGAAGTGATGAAAATACTACAAAGGATTCAGGTTTTACAAATAGATTACCAGATGCTTCAAGAGATGCTGATTATGTTAGAAGTTTATTTGATAGAATGGGTTTTAATGATCGTGAAGTTGTTAGTTTAATTGGTGCTCATGCTCTTGGTGCTTGTCATGTAATTGCTCCTTCAACTGAAGATTTAGATGGTAAAACTGAAAAGATTAATGGTTCAGGTTTTACAGGTCGTTGGACTGCTTCACCAAATTTCTTTACAAATGAATTCTTTAAAATTTTATTAGAAGAAAATAGATGGAAACCAAAGAAATGGGATGGTCCTTTCCAATATGAAGATAAAGATGGTTTAATGATGTTACCAACTGATATGGCTTTAATTGAAGATTCAAAATATAAAGAAATTGTTATTAAATATTCAAAAGATCAAGATTTATATTTTAAAGATTTTGCAAAAGATTTCCAAAAATTATTAGAATTAGGTATTGAATTTTCTAAAGATGCAAAAACTTTTTATTTTAAAACTCTTGATGATCAAGGAATTTAAGTTATTATTAACATGATTATACAATTTTATTTCATATTATATACTTGTTTTTTAGTACAAATTTTTCTAAAAACTTGAATTATATTTATTTATTTATTTTTATACTAGGTAATTTATTTTATTTATTAAACATATATACAACAAATAATTATACAATCTTATTTATATAAATAATAACTGTATTGAACAATTTAATAACTAAATTATCAGCGCTTGAATCAAATTTCACGTGACTTTCACGTGACCTGGATTTTTTTTTTTTCTGTCGTCGAATTTGAACAAAAAACAAAAAACCAACACCAATTTCCTTTTAACTTTCTTTCAATAATTGATCTAATCAAAGAGAAGAAGAATGAGTTTCAAAGACTTTAATAAGAAAAGTGTCTTGAACTTTGAAGATTCTTACGCCGGTTTGGATAAAGATGAAGCAGAAGATGCTTACAATGATGAAACTTTTGGTGATGATATTGATGTTGGTCAAGATTTCAACTTTGGTCAAAGCAACGTTGATACTACTCAAACAAGTTATGCCCAAGCTGCAAGTGTTCCATCTCAATTACCAGGTTATAATTCTCAAGATGCAATGAAACCTTTGGAATCATTATGGGAAACTCCTCAACCAAAAGCTGTATCATTAGAAGAATTAGAGTCTCAATTGATTTCAGGTGGTCAACAACAACCTCAACAACCTCAACAACCATTCCCAATTATGAATCAAGGTTATGGTTTCTATCCTCAAGGTTTCTTACCAGGTCAAATTCCTCCAAATGCTTTTATTCCAGGTCAATTACCTCCAAACGCTTTTATTCCACCTCAACAATATCAACAATATCCTAATATGTTACCTCAAGGTCAAAATCCTTTCCCATTCAATGGTCAATTCCAAGGTCAAATTCCAATGCAACCTCAAGGTCAACAAGCTGTCCCACAACAACAGCAACAACCAATTCAACAGTTCCAACAACAACCTGTTCAACAACAACAACCTGTTCAACAACAACCTCAAACTCCTCAAACTCCACAAAGTTCTCAAGGTTCCCAAGAATCAAGTCAACAAAATGGTCAAAACTTCCAACATCGTTTATCTCAAGCTCCACCTCAACAGCAACAAAATTTCCATCAAAATGTTCAACAAGAAAGAAAGCCAGATTTATCAGATTTCCCAGTTTTAGGATCAAATGAAGCTGATTCACAAAAACATTTACAACAACATCAACAACAACAACAACATCATCAAAACCAAGGTCAAAATAATTTTGATAATCAAAGACGTTTTAGTTCTAATAATCAACAACAAAATCATAGATTCCAAAATCAAAATAATCGTCAAAATTTCCGTCATCATCAAAATAATTATAATAATTATAACAATTTATCAGATGAAGAAAGAGAACGTTTATTTAGACGTCAACAAAAAGTTCAAAGAATTGTTCAAAATTCAGGTATTATGAGTCCAAGAGATAAAGATTTTGTTACAAGAATTCAATTATCTCATATTGTTACTGAAGATCCATATAATGAAGATTTTTATAATCAAGTTTTCAAATTATTAACAAGAGGTGATCATAATTCAAATACTAGTTCTATTGCTCAAGCTTATTTAGACTTCTCAGGTCATAGATTAGGTGGTCGTAATCAAAGAGTTGATGTTGCTTTACAAAGAATGCAACAACAAGTTCAAAAAGCTGTTACTGTTGCTAAAGAAAGACCAAAGTCTACTCAAGTTTCAAGAACTGGTGCTTTAGGTAAAATTTCAATTGTTACAGGTAAAAGTGCAAGAAAACAATTAAACATTGCCCCTGTTAAATTACCAGAAATTTCAAGAGAAGGTAAAAGAGCTGTTTTAGCTCATATTGAAACTATCTATCAAAATGTTTTAAATTTAGAATCATTAGAAAGAGAAGATGCTACTTTAGATATTGAACCATTATGGAATTCATTAAGATTATTAGAAGAAAATTCATCAAAATTAAACTTATTTATCCAAACTTTATCTTATGAAAAAGGTTTAAAAGTTTTCCCAAGAATTTTCCATTTCTTAAATAGAGAACAAAAATTAACAATGATTACTTTAATCTTTGCTAATTTAACATTAATTAAAATTATTTCAAAATCTTCTTTCAAAAATTATGAAAATGATATTATTCCAAAAGATGTTGCTAAAACTATGGATTTATTCCAATTAGTTGTTTTAAAACCAATCATTATGTTCTTATCATATGAAGCTGTTTTAGTTGAAATCATTGGTTTATTGACTATTTTATTTGAACACAATGATGTTTCATTCTTAGTTACTTCAAAATTAGGTGTTTCTTTAATTACTATTTTATTATCAAGAGCTGAAATTATTAAACAAGAACAAACTGTTGATCCAGAAGATTTAAAACATTGGGAAACTGCTTACGATCAATTATTCAACTCATTAGAACATAAATTATCACAAATCTTCCCAGCCAGTTCTGCTAATACTGATATTTCATATATTTGGCAATTCTTAGCAAGTTTAGCATTAAGTGGTAAATTAAACCATCAAAGAATCTTAGTTGATGAAATTAGAGATGAAATTTTCGGTTCAATTAATAAGGCTAAAGAAGAACAAGATCCAATGAAGAAGATTACTATCATTAACAATTTGAACTTATTCTTAAACGTTATTGGATTAAACGCTACTGAAGATGAAATTGTTGAATTGAACTAATCAAAAAAGAATTAAAATATTTGCTTATAATATAGATTACAACCAGGGGGTTTTACTTATCTAAAACCAGAATGTAATCTATTGATTCAAATATTTATGTACATTATAATTTAAATTAATACTTGTATTTTCTATTAAAAGTTAATTAAATATTTTATGTAGAAGAATTAAAAGCTTGTAATGCACTATCTAATTTTGTTAAAAGTTCTTCCCATTCCCCTTCAACATCACTTAAAACCGTGATAGCACCACCAGCACCAATTCTCCATATATTGGATTCTTCTGTATTATTTACATCAGTCTTATAGTGAAATAATGATCTTATAATAACACTCCAATCAGCATTGTTATTGACAGACCAATAACCACAAACACCACTATACATACCTCTTCTTGATTTTTCTAAATTTTGTAATATTTCAACAGATCTCTTCTTTGGAGCACCTGTCATTGAACCAGGTGGTAATGATTTTGATAAAATATCAATACCTGTAAATTTAGAATCATTTTCTTCATCAAATCTTCCTTGAATTACTGAAACTAATTGATATACAGATGAATATTCTTCAACTGTCATTAACTTTACCACGTCAACGTTCTTTAAAAATTTGTATAAATCATGACGTATCAAATCAACAATCATTAAATTTTCACCAATTTCTTTTGGTGTATTCAATATTTTAGAAGCTTTTTCAAACGTCATATCATTAGTCTTTTTAACAGTACCTTTTATTGGTCTTAATTCACAAAATTCATTATTCCAACTAACAAATCTTTCAGGTGATGAACTTATTAAAATACAATCATCAAAATTCATATAAGCAGAATATGGTGATGGGTTTCTTAAAGTTAAAGTTTTATAAATTTCCCAAGGTTTAAGTTTATTTGAGATATTTAAAGTTGTTGGTTGCGTTAAACAAAGTTCATATGAATCACCAGAATGTAAAAACTCTTGACAACTTTGAAATAATTTTTGATATTCATCTTTATCAGGTTTAACAACATTTAAAGTATTAATTGAAGATAAAGTTGGGGGAATTTTTTCAGTTAAATCTTCTTTAATTATGTTCTCAATATCTTCAAACAATTTAATATCATTATTATCTTTGTTTATTGTAACAATAAAAACTTCTTTTGTTGAATTATTAACTAAAATAACATCTTCAATAAAAATTAATTTTGTATCTGGAATATTCTCTTTGGTAATTTTTGGTAAATTATCAAATGTAATGTATTCACCTTCTTCATATGAGAATACACCCATAAATCCACCAACAAATGGAAAATCTTGATATTTTAAATTCTCTGTGGAAATTCTTGAATCCATTATTGATGATACAAATTGCCATATAGATAAATTTCCTAATGGTTTAATCTCTTTGGTACCATTCTCTTGTATTGTTATATTTTCAGGATCTTCGGTTGAATGTGTTAATTGAAAAGTTGTTGAAGATGGTAACCCAATAATTGACCAATTTCCTGGAGCTGATGCAGAGTTCAAAAGAATAAAATTTCTTCCATGGTAATTTAAAGAATCACATATATTTATAACATTTCTCTCACCTTTAAATTCAACTTTATGTGACCTTATTTGATTGTATTTTATATCTTCAATTAATGATTTCTTTGATAGTAAACACTCTACTTCAGTTGTTTTTATTAGATCAGCCATTAAATTGTTATCATTTTCAATGAATCTTTTTATTTCAAGGTTATGTTTATCAGCTAATTTAATGAAATTATTTATAAGTTGAGCACCAGATTCTGAGCAAATTGATTCAGGATGATACTGAACACCATACCATGGATACAATTTATGTTTTGCGGCCATAGTAATTTCTTGATTATCATTCTCTGTCTCTATACAGTATGCCAATGTTTCTAAACTTGGGGTCAAATTGGTTGCATATAATGAATGGTATCGTACACTTTTAAATCCTTGTTCTATGTTATCAAATAATGGTTCATCTAAATTGTTTATGATAGTTTTATAAATTTGTCCATGTTTTACACATGGTAATCTTTCAATTTGTGAATTTTGAGAAAGGCAAAGTTGTTGAAAACCTAAACAAATACCTAAGATTGGGATATTCGTTTGTTCAAAGAGACTAGGAAGAACACCAACGTCCTCTGGATTATGTGGATTACCAGGACCAGGTCCTATCACTATAGCTTTGAACAGTTTAAAGTATTTGATCAGATCTTGAGGTTCTAATGTGTCATTATAAATGGTTACAACATCTAATCCAGTGGATTTCTCTATCAAATTTTTGAGATTATATGTGAATGAATCATAAGAATCTATTAGTAGTATAGACATAGCATAGAGCTTTATGATAGACTCCTCTTGATTTTATCTGTGTTTATTTGAATTTAATAGTAGAAGATGAGCTTTCTTGGAAAATTTTCTTTAACCAAAAATAAAATATAAAAAAAAAATCTCAACAGAACCAACTCAAAAACAAAACAAAACAAAATAATAGTCAAAGGACAGGTATATTAAATAGTCAAAGGTTATTAAGATGATTGAAGTGCTTGTTAATGATAGGGTAGGTAAAAAGGTAAAGGTTAAAGCACTTGAGGACGATTTAGTTGGCGATTTTAAGAAGATGTTAGCTGCTCAAATTGGTACTTCATTTAGTAAGATTGTTTTAAAGAAAGGAAACACCACATTAAAAGATCATATAAGTTTAGGTGATTATGAAATCCATAATGGTACCAATTTAGAACTATATTATTCTTGATTTACTAAAAAAGAAAAAGATTGTTGCTCTACGATTTTTTTAAATATTCAATTCTCAATAATTTGTCTTTTCCATATATTATTTAAAATTTAAAACTAATTACTAATTAGTTGATGCAGAGTTCAAAAATATGCAAAATGTTGGTATTTTTTATTAGGTATAATATTGAAATAATCAATTCAATGATATAAATTATGAATAATATTATATTGGTTCTGTAATTATCATGATTTTTTTGTAATAATTATTTTATGAAGATCAAATCCTAATTGTTCCTTCAAAGGAAATAATCAACAGGTTCAGTTTTAAAAGGATCTCTCTCAGGTGGTTCTTCTTGATCTGTCATTTCATTCATTCTAGGCCACTGTTGTTTGTTTTCAGGGGCTTCTTCAAAAACATTGAAGTGATGCTCATCTTTGTTGTATATTTCCATAACAGAAGCTTTATTCCCACATCTATAACAATAATTTGGTGCAGACCACACTGTAGTAACTAAACCATTAAAATATATTTGATAACCTTCATTACAAAGTTGATGTGCCCTTAGAATTTTATCCATATTATTCATCTTTAAAAACTTTTTAACAACATCTACCCCAAAAGTGTAACCTGCACCTCTTGGACTTAAACTAAAACTTCCATTCTCATCATCTGGATCACTCCAAACTAAATCAGCCATTGCACCTTCATGTGGTATTTCTCTAAATCTATCCACTATTTTAATTTGATCAATTGTATGAACATTTGGTGAAAGTCCACCATGTATACAAAATATTGAATCATCAATAACAACTGACAATATAAGATAATCAAACATATCAGTTATATATTGCCACACTTTCAAAGAACCTTGATATTTTCTAGCACATTCAGAATAGAACCCATAATTCTGAGTAATTTGTCTTGATTCATGATTTCCTCTAACTAAAAATACTCTATTAGGATACCTTATTTTTAAACATATCAACAAAGTAATTGTTTCTACACTGAACATTCCTCTATCCACATAATCACCCAAGAATAGATAGTTTGTATCAGGGCAATACCCTCCAATCTTAAAGATCTCTATTAAATCATAAAATTGGCCATGAATATCTCCAACGACTGTAACTGGAGATTTTATATAAACAACATTACTTTCTCGTATTAATATTTCCTTTAATTTAAAACAAAGTGCTTTGATTGTTATTTCTGGTAAAAGCTCTCTATTATATAGTCTTTCAATGCATTCATCAATATCACTTATTGCTATTGTTGAGGGAAAATAATGTTAGTTTAAATCTTAAATAATCAAAGATCTTAAAACTTGATGTTGACTAAACACGCTTTTAAATATAATAAAAAAATAGATTCAAAAGCAAACTAAAAACAGAATTTACATCCAAAAATATCTACTTACATGCAATATCAGGCATTTTACCTTTTATTATCTAACCTAGATGTATTAGAAATTAGTTTTTGTTGATTGAAAATTTGCCCAAATCAGTACTTCTTTTTAAACGTCAAAAGTTTATAATTTACACACCCACATTTAAGCTGGTGAAATCACGTGACTCGTGGCTGGTGAAATTTAGACTTTATAACTGTTCCTCTTCTTTCATAAATACTATTAACTACTAACTACTGACTGTCTCTTTTTTCTTTAAAGTAAACAAATTTTATATCATTATATATTTTTATAATAGTGAAAAAAAATAAACATTAATAATAATAATTAGAAGATCATAACTTCATATATAAACTATACAAAGTCCAAGAGAAATCAAAAAGGCATTAAATATGAAGCATTACATCTATAAGATGAAAGCAACGACACCTGCTAATAAAGCAGATAAACCGAATTGAGCACTAGCAGCCATACCACTGTAGACTGAGACTGAAGCTTCAGTGGAAGAACCACCAGCAACAGTAGAGGTAGTAGCAACAACAACAGTTGAAGTAGTATCTTCATTTGAACCTGATGAACCAGCAGCTGGAGATTTAGTGGTAGTACTACTTTCAGCTTCAGTTTCACCACCTTTAGTATCTGTAGTTGAGGCTTCATTTTCACCTTTAGTACCAGTAGTTGAAGTTTCACCAGCAGTAGTACCAGTAGAAGTTTCACCAGCATTAGTACCAGTGGTTGAAGTTTCACCAGCGTTAGTTGAGGTGGAAGTTAATGGACAGTAAGTAGTGTATTCAGTAACAACACCTGATTCAGTGGTGGTAACAACAGTGACACCAGTAGTAACAGTTGCTGATGAACAAGCATTTGATGAACATGAAGTAATGGTAACAACGGTGGTTGATTGTTCATCATCAGTGACAATTGAAGTTGATAATGAACCTGAGTTATCAGAGGTAATTGATGATGAACCAGTAGCAGATGATGAACCAGTAACAGATGATGAGCCAGTAGTTGATGAGATGGATGAAGCATCTTCGGTAATAGTGAATGAAACATCGAATGATAAAACATCTCTCTTGATAAATCTAGCAGAACCTTGAGAAATTAAAACAACAGCTTCAAAAGCGTATGGGTTTGAACCAGTAGCAACGGCTGGGAAATCAAAGTTTAAGTGACCATCTGAACCAATTTCACCAGTGAAGACTAAGTCAAATGCAGTTTCATTGTAGGTAACAGTACTTGAGTTAGATGAAGCAGAAGTATCAACTGAAATATCACCGAAGACATAGTTTCCACCATTTTCACCAGTAATTTCAACTTGAGTCCATGGTTCATAGATACTTGGAACATGAACGTACCAGAATGGTTCACCATTTTGAATGAAACCAGTAGCATATAATGAATCACTAACAGTTGAGGAAGCAGCTGATGATGATGAACCTGAAGCTTCTGATGAGGATGGAGCATCAGATGAACAAGCAGCAATTAAACCAGTGACGGTTTCGTAGTATTCACCACCGTTAACAGCAATAGTTCTGGTAGTGTAACCTTCACCTAAAGCAGTAGTACCTAAGTATCTGGTAACAACAACAGTTGAACTGGCAAAGTTCTTGGTGTAAGTAACCCATAATGAACCTTCACCAGCACCAGATGGACAAGCAACAGTTG
>JAJMKA010000011.1:9088-76925 GCA_030563805.1 Ruyongia namnaoensis
TTTTTTTTTTTTTTTTAAATGAGAAAAATTTTTCTCTCAAAAAGTTCTCAACTTTCTTTCTTCTTCTTTTTAAAATCTTTAACAACAACAACAAACAACCATGGCTGATTCTGTTGAAGTTCTTAAAGAACTTTTTAATAAGTTAACTGTTGCTACTCCTGAAGACAAAGAAGCCGCTGCTACCAACGTTGCTTCCTTCTTGAATGGTTCAATCATTGAACATGATGTTCCAGAGCAATTCTTTGTTCAATTAGAAAAATCAATTAAAGATAAAAAATCTGCTGCTAATGCTTTAGAAGCTGTTATTCACATTGCTTCAGAAAACAATTTATCTCCATCTGTTGAACCATACATTGTTTCTTTAGTTCCAATCATTGCTGAAAAAGCTGGTGATAAAGATAACACTACTAAAGATACTGCTGCTAGAGCTTTAATTGCCATTGTCAAAGCTGTTAACCCTCACGCTATCAAGGCTTTATTACCTCATTTAACTGCTAGATTAGTTGAAACTAACAAATGGCAAGAAAAGGTTGCTATCTTAGCTGCCATCTCTGCCTCTGTTGAAGCTGCTGAAGCTCAAGTTGCTTTAAGAATGCCTGAATTAATTCCAGTTTTATCTGAAGCTATGTGGGATACTAAACCAGAAGTTAAAAAAGCTGCTACTGAAACTATTACTACTTCTACTCAAACTGTTCACAACAAGGATATTGAAAAATTCATTCCAGAATTAATTAACTGTATTGCTGAACCAAAGAGTGTTCCAGAAACTGTTCATACTTTAGGTGCTACTACTTTTGTTTCTGAAGTTACTACTGCTACTTTAGCCATTATGGTTCCATTATTAGCTAGAGGTTTAGCTGAACGTGATACTGCTATTAAACGTAAAGCTGCTGTCATTGTTGATAACATGTGTAAATTAGTTGATGATCCACAAGTTATTGCTCCTTTCATGGGTAACTTATTCCCATCTTTAAAGGAAAACTTTGCCAACATTGCTGATCCAGAAGCTCGTGATGTTACTTTAAGAGCTTTAAACACTTTAAGAAGAGTTGGTGCTATCCCAGAAGATGATTCAATTCCAGAAGTTTCCCATGCTGGTGATGTTGCTGTTACCAAGAAGGAATTAACCAACATTTTCACCGAAAACAAGACTGAAATCGCTCCAAGATTCCAAGCTGTTGTTGATTATGCTGCTGCCATTGCTGGTGATTTGATTGATGAAAGAATTATTGATCAACAAGCTTGGTTTGAACATTTAACTCCATTCTTAACTGTCTTCTCTCATGAAAAACAAGCTAAAGCTGATATTGATGAATGGAGAAAACGTGCCGTTGATAACATTCCTCAACCACCATCTTTTGAAGATGAAGATGATGAAGGTGAAGATTTATGTAACTGTGAATTTTCATTAGCTTATGGTGCTAAAATCTTATTAAACAAGACTCAATTAAGATTAAAGAGAGGTAGAAGATATGGTTTATGTGGTCCAAATGGTGCTGGTAAATCTACTTTAATGAGAGCTATTGCTAATGGTCAAGTTGAAGGTTTCCCAACTCAAGATGAATGTAGAACTGTCTATGTTGAACATGATATTGATGGTACTCATGCTGAAACTTCAGTTATTGATTACGTCTTTGAAGAAGGTGGTAATGGTACTAAAGAAGAAATTCATGATAAATTAAGAGAATTCTCTTTCTCTGAAGAAATGATTGCTATGCCAATCTCTTCATTATCAGGTGGTTGGAAAATGAAATTAGCTTTAGCTAGAGCCGTTTTAAAGAATGCTGATATCTTATTATTAGATGAACCAACTAACCATTTAGATACTGTTAACGTTGCTTGGTTAGTCAACTACTTAAAGACTTGTGGTATTACTTCAATTATTGTTTCCCATGATTCAGGTTTCTTAGATAACACCATTCAATACATTATCCATTATGAAGGTTTCAAATTAAGAAAATACAAGGGTAACTTATCAGATTTCGTTAAGAGAGTTCCATCTGCTAAATCTTACCATGAATTAGGTGCTTCAGATTTAGAATTTAGATTCCCAGAACCAGGTTTCTTAGAAGGTGTTAAAACTAAACAAAAAGCTATTGTTAAAGTTTCAAACATGACTTTCCAATATCCAGGTACTACTAAACCACAAATTTCAGACATTAACTTCCAATGTTCTTTATCTTCAAGAATTGCTGTTATTGGTCCAAATGGTGCTGGTAAATCTACTTTAATTAATGTCTTAACTGGTGAATTATTACCAACTATTGGTGAAGTTTACGTTCATGAAAATGCTCGTATTGCTTACATTAAACAACATGCTTTTGCTCATATTGATTCTCATTTAGATAAGACTCCATCTGAATATATCCAATGGAGATTCCAAACTGGTGAAGATAGAGAAACCATGGACAGAGCTTCAAGACAAATTAATGAAAATGATGAACAAGCTATGAACAAGATTTTCAAGATTGAAGGTACTCCAAGAAGAATTGCTGGTATTCACGCTAGAAGAAAATTCAAAAACACTTATGAATATGAATGTTCTTTCACTTTAGGTGAAAACATTGGTATGAAATCAGAAAGATGGGTCCCAATGATGTCTGTTGATAACGCTTGGTTACCAAGAGGTGAATTAGTTGAAACACATTCTAAATTAGTTGCTGAAGTTGATATGAAGGAAGCTTTAGCCTCAGGTCAATTCCGTCCATTAACTAGAAAAGAAATTGAAGACCATTGTTCTATGTTAGGTTTAGATGCTGAATTAGTTTCACATTCCAGAATTAGAGGTTTATCAGGTGGTCAAAAAGTTAAATTAGTTTTAGCTGCTTGTACTTGGCAAAGACCTCATTTAATTGTTTTGGATGAACCAACCAATTATTTAGATCGTGACTCTTTAGGTGCTTTATCAAAGGCCTTGAAGGCTTTTGAAGGTGGTATTATTATTATTACCCATTCTGCTGAATTCACTAAAGATTTAACTGAAGAAGTCTGGGCCGTTGTTGACGGTAAGATGACTCCATCAGGTCATAACTGGGTTTCAGGTCAAGGTTCTGGTCCAAGATTAGAAAAGAAGGAAGATGAAGGTGATAAATTCGATGCTATGGGTAACAAGATTGCCTCAGCTAAGAAGAAGACTAAATTATCTTCAGCTGAATTAAGAAAGAAGAAGAAGGAAAGAATGAAAAAGAAGAAGGAAATGGGTGATGCTTATGTTTCATCTGATGATGAATTTTAAATTGATTTAAAGAAATATTGATTTTATTTTGTGTCTTAATAGAGAAAGTTTTAGAAAAAGATTTATTTTTATTTTCATTTTACTAATTTATATTTTTTTAGACTTTTAATTCTTCATTTTATAATAATTATTATTTTTTGAGTTTATTTATTGTTTATATTTTTTCATCTAACCATTCAACATTTATTTTCTTTTATATATTCCATAATTTAAAGAATTATATATGCGTTCCTAAAATAATTTAAATCTTTTTGATATTTGTAGCTTCTTAATTGTATGATTGATATTTATGATAGATCATTCTTAAATCCAAATGAAGAAAAAAAAAAAAAAACATATCATACAAAAAAAAAATACACGCTCTTTAATTTATCAATTGATTTCAAAATAATTATAACAAAGGCTCTATTATAGTGATGTCTGCTGGTTCAGATGGACTTGTTGCTCCTCCAACTATTAAATGGAGTAATGAAAAGACATTATTTTTGGCAAAACTTATGGCAAAGAGAGCAAGTGATAGAGGTTACTCAAAATTTACAAGTTTAGATTATAAATCAGTTGCTAAAATGATCAATTTTTATTATATTGATGATGTTCAATGTACAATAGCAGATGTTGAAGCTAAAAGAATTGATTTACATTGTCAATGGACAGCATTGATGTCAGCAAGAAGTTTAATAAATGATCAAACAAAATTTGATGAAAATAAATTTATTTTTAATATAGACAAGTCTGACAGGAGAAAGGTTACAACATTATTGTATCATAAACCATATGGTATTTTTCTAAATACAATATTTAAAAATGCTGATAATTATGCTTTGAAAATGTTGAATGACTTATTTATTCACACTCGTCTTCGTTATATAGATGGGAAATTTATGATTGATGAAACTAATGACAATTTTAATAATAACAATAATAATAACAATAATAATAACATCCACCAGAATAAGAATAATAACAATGATGTTGATAAAAATAAACAAATTATCCATGAAAAAATTACAACTAATTCCTCTAATGAACAAACCACATCCACCAATGTTGAACAAATCCCTATTCAAGATGACCCAATGACCATGACTTCCTCTGAAACAACAATTGACCATAATTCTACAGACATTTCAGTTAATAATAATGACAATGATGATTTAATGGCTGACGATATTGCTGATCCAATTGTTGATGTTTCCATGAATAATCAAACTAATGATAATCCTCCATCAATAATTGATTCTAATCAAACACAGTTCAATGTACCTGAAAATACTACTGATACAAATGATATTGATAATCTAATGGATGTTGAAACTAATAATAACGAAGAAGCTTGTCATATAATTGATGAAGGTCATAAACAGACTGGTTTGGATCCAGAAGAATCAAGAGACATAGCTACTGTTAATTCAAATGTCTCTGGAATTGGTGATCAGAATAACATGGACGGTAATAATAAAGAAACAGATGAGTTGAGAACATCTATAACAGAAGAGACTGTTCAAATACAAAATGATGCTTCAACTGCTTCAAAGAAACCAGAACCAAAAGCACGTTTTGTAAGATGGAGTTATGATAAGACTGTTAGGTTAGCAGAACTATTAGCAAATTGTTCTTCCCAATATGCATTTACTGCATTTTCTGAGTCTGATTACAAAGAAATAGCTAAAAAACTTAAGGAAGAGTTTCCACATGATGGTTTGGAGTCCAATGTACAGTCTATTAGCACAAAAAGAAGACATCTTCATCAAAGATGGCATGCGCTTATGATGATTAAAGAAAAAGTTAATGATGATTCTAAATTTGATTCAGAAAGGTTTACAATTGATACATTTGGTGTTGATCTTGATGAATTAAGGCATGATAAAGTTTATGGTTCACATGTTAGATCAATTTTGGCAAATCATGCTTTTGACGAAAAACCATTAAAACTATTAAATGATTTTTTTAGTCGTAGTAAAATTGGAAGTTCTCGTTTAGTTAAGAACTATCCTCCAACTGTTAATTGGACTGAAAAGAAAGTATTGTTTTTAGCTGCACTATTGATCACTTATTCCCATGAAACTAAAAATCTAAGGTTAAACGATGCAGATTATTCTACACTTGCTAAAGCAATAAATGTGAGATATCCCAATGATATTCCATGTGGTGTTATGTCTATCAAAGCAAAAAGAATGTACTTGTTTTATCAATGGTCTGCCCTGATGTATGCAAAATCTATAATCAATGATGAATCTACGTTTGATAAAGATAGGTTTATATTTGATGTTTCAAGTATAAGCTCTGAAATTCAGACTGTTTTATGTTCACATGAGATACATGGTTCTTTAATGAACTCAGTATTATATTCACAAAATAATTACCCATTGAAACTACTGCATAGTTTGTTTAGTCAAGGTGATAACCAGAGTGAAATTGAAAATGAGAATGAAGTAGAGAGTCATAATGAAAATATTGTGAATACTGGTAATGATGATCAAAATGAAAATACTGATGATAATGTTGGTGCTGAAACAATTATAAATGAAGTTTATGAGGGTAGTTCTAGAGATTCAACAATGGATAGCGAAAAGGCTTTACAAATACTACATGACTCTAGTTTCTCTAGTGAAAATATATTAGCTGAAGGTATCAATGGTAATTCAATGATGGAAAGTGATTCCTCTCTTTCATTAATTGATGGTGAGTCTTCAATAATAAAAATTGATGGATCTAGTAAACATAAATTACATTTGAGAAAGAAACAAAAGCAGCAAAGACTTGATAAGTATCTAGATATTAAGGGGAAACTTCACGGTATTTTTGAAGTTCTGTTTGCTAATAATATTATTCAAGTGGAGGATATTGGTCTTTTGGATCACGCAAATCCAAAACATTTATACAGACAATTTGGTGATTTGTTAATGAAATACGGTGAAGAGGATTTCAGGAACATTTTTAGAGTCTATGGTGAAGTGTCTAATGAAAATAATAATGATGAGATGGTTAGTTTGCTTCGAAAGGCTAAATATTTGGAAGTTGTGATTTTAAGTAAAATTAAATCTATAAAGAAGACAGTCAAAATATGAAACATTTTATATTGTATAGAATAATTGAGAAATTACCTGAGATTTATACCTAAAGTAAATGAATTATTGTATAAAGTTGCTCGATAAAAATTGTAAGATCTACTATAAAATCAAAGGTAAAAAAAAAAAGAGCAAAACAAAACAAAACAAAACACCAAACTTCAGCTTTAAACATACATCATCAATCAATTAAACCAAGGATGTCTTCAGGGACTGCTAATTTAATATTTATTCATTATTGAGCCTAAGTATACTTGGAGTGGGCACAGAACCAAATTTTTAGCAAAACTTTTATCTAAGAAAGCATATGATAAAAATTATAAGAGTTTTGATGATTCTGACTATGATTCCTTTATCAGAATCATGAATTGGCAATTCTATCAAGAAGTTCCATGCAATGCAACTATCATTAAGCAAAAGAGAATAGAACTTCAGTGTAAATGGACATCACTGATGTATATTAGGAGTTTTTCAGATTTTAGTAGCAAGTTTGATGAAGAGACATTTACTTTCAACTTTTCAAAATCAGACAGAGTAATTATTAGAGTTTTGCTACGCTCTAAACCATTTGGTCAAAATTGTGAATTTCTTTTTAAGAATAGAGGAAATGAAGTGTTAAAGATTCTAAATGACCTTTTTATGCATTCCTATATGACTTATGAAAACGGTGAATTTATAATTCATGAGGGACCTAATGATCTATTTCAACATAACCAGAACATCAGCAACAACAATGATAGTAACAATAATAACAGTGATATTAACAGTGCTATCCTAGAAACTAATCAAGATAACCAAGTTGAAAATGAGATAAATAATTCTATTGATGACAATATGAATATCATAGAGAATAACCAAAGTAATGACATTCAAAAAAATATAGACTTTAGCAACAATAAGAATGCTTCAGAAGCTCAACTAAATCCAGACAATAATAATTCTGTTAATACTGAAAATATAAATGATTCAACAAATCACAATCAAATAAACACTGTGGATTTAAGAATAAACGACTATAATCTCATTAAGAATAAGTTTCAGGTCCAATTGCGGAAGAATATTCATGAAATTGATACTGGTGGTATTATTCTGGACATGTCTGAGAAACTTTGTCATCATATATCTGAATGTTTAATGAATGATACCATTGAAAACAATAATGTTATAGATGAAGTTCAAGAAACTTTAACTGAATTCATTGAAGAAGCCTTGCATAAAGCTGTTTCTGATTCTATTCCTACAGATATTTACAATAGTTTCATGAGTAAATATGTTGCATGTGAAACACATATTGATACTTCAAATAGCAATGAAGATGCCTCTGATTGCAACTATCAGGTAAATAAAGATGAAAATTATGAGATATCTGATATTCATGGGAATATTGAAGATATCGATGATAATAATGTTGATGAGACTAATGAATATAATAATTTTGAAGAAAATAATGGAGGTATTGTTAATTACCAAAATAATGAAGATAATGAGAACAATGGAAATGATACAAATAATGGTAGAAATGATAGTAATAATGACAATGAGAATAATGAAACTTATTTAAACTTTTCTGGTTTTTCTGGGGGTGATAAAATTAATGATTTTAATAAAGAAGACAGCGATATTGAATCGATTAACAATAATAATGTACTTGAAATTTTTATGGAAACAGAATCAGAACCTATAGCAGAAAATTCAATGATTGGTTCTAATGTTAATCAAATTATTAATAGTCAAATGGAAAAAGTCCCAACTGGTTATGTAAACAATTTGAAGGTTAAAGACTCTAAAATGATTAAGTCATATTTAAAGAAACAACAAAGATATCAAAGATTTGACCAGTATTTAGAATTGAAATCTAAATTACATGGAATTTTGGAAATATTATATTCAAGTGGTATACTTGAAGGAGATGATCTTTATTTATTGGATCATATAAATCCAAAACTTCTATATGAAAAATTTAGGGACTTGTTGAACAAATATAGTGAGAATGATTTTAGGCAAGCTTTTAAATCATATAGAATGGATGAAATGAATGATCCTTCTAAACACAGTTTGGTACACAAAGCGAAGTATTTGAAGGCTTTGGTTTTAAGTAAAATTGACTCTATAAAAAGAAAGGTTAGAAAATGAGTTTAAATTTTCTATTGATTGGCATAATCATTGAAAGGTATGGGCATTGGTTTATATATAGTATATTATAAGGATATTTATTTACGTATTTATATTTGGTTGTATCGATTTATCAGCGTCGACTAATAAATTCAAGATCTCATATAAATCCCAAAACGGAAAAAATTTTAGACACGAAATTAAAGTCAGATTCGAGTATTAATCAAATCAAATCAAATCAAATCAAATCAAAAGTAATGCAACAGTATCAATTCATCAATATGACGAAAGCATCTGTGAGAGTTGAAAGATCCTTTAGATGGAGTAATGCTACTATACTCTTGCTTGCAAATTTACTAGCTAAATCTGCTTATGAGAAACAAGATCCAGATTATGAATCATTTGCCATAATTATTAACTCCACTAGATCCAAGTCATCCATACCATGTACAATAACTTCTATTCAAGAAATGAGAATAATATTACAATACCAGTGGTCTGCTTTGATGTGTGCAAAAAGTCTTGTTGGTGATGATAATAGATTTGATGAAGATAACTTCACTATATATTTTCCAAATACAGAAATGAGAAGGAATGTATCTTCTTCGTATCTTAGAAAATATGATGTTGATATTGATAAAGTGTTTGATTATTCTGACAACCATGCACTAAAGATACTGGATGACTTATTTAAATCTTGTTTTCTTGAATTTAAAAATGGAGAATTTATACTTGTTGATAATCAAGTACCTATAATTAATAAGAGATCAAATCAAACTAATACTAATAAAATTAATTCAAATTCTAAGAACAATATAGATACACAGTTGAATCACGAGAATAACAAAGCCCAACAGGCGGATGGTATTCCAGGTAATAATCATAACAACCAACAAAATAGAGATATAAATGGCCAAGGTGTTCAGGTTGAAGATGACCAAGGTGATATGATTTCAGAAGATATTAGCAATAAAATTATATCAAGATCAGGAAAAGTAAGGATGTTTGCTCCTTCCTATAGGCCTGTTAAACAAGGAAATGGTAATGGGTTTTGGAAAGAGGATAAATTTTTAATTTTAGCAGATATTTTGATTAAGCATACTGCTCTACTTAGATTGTCGTTATTTAAAGATCACGATTATATATTAGTTACTGAAGAATTCAATGAAGAATTACCAGATGCTATCCCTTTAACTGTTCAATCGATAAAACATAAGATCACTCTATTATACCATCATTGGTGTGCTCTAATGGTTCTTAAAGATAAGGTTAATGATGAATCTAGGTTTGATAATGATCATTTTACTATTGATATAACAGGAATACCAAAAACTAATTTATGTTCTAGATATGCTGGTGTACCTTTAGATAGTATTTCCAATAGAAATATGTATTCAAGCTCATTAAAGAAACTTCATGGAGTTTTCAGTGATTACAAGCAATACAGAGATTCAAAGTCTTCCAAAACTATAAAAAGGGAACATCGATGGTATGATGAAAAAGTTTTGTATTTATCAAACTGTTTGGTGGACTATTTGGCAACTAGTTAACATAATACCAGTATTCATTCTTTGAGTGATAAAGATTATGATTCTATTGCTAAAACTATTAATGCGAAATATCCTCATGATATTGAGTGTTGTGGTTCAATTGTTAAATCTAAGATGAAGAATCTACATTATCAATGGTCTAGTCTTATGTCGGCTATAGATATTGTTAATGATACAACTAGGTTTAATAAAGAGACATTTAAACTTGATACTTCAAATTTAGATCCAAAAATCATGAAGAGTTTATATTCACATTGTTTTGCATTTAAAGCGAAGAAGACAATTTTTAATAATAATGATAATTACCCTTTAAAAGTTTTACATGATTCATTTTGTGCTCGAATTAAAGAAAAACCACAGAAACCTAACAACTTAGAAAGTCTAGATAAAAGTGAAGGTAGTGATACTCTGATTGTTGAAAACTCTACAAATGATCTTGTGAATTGTGAAAAATCAACAGAGAAATTAAAAGATAATGATATATTTAATAAATATGCTGATAAAAATGAAAGCAATGATGACATCAGTTTTAATGAAGAAAATGATATAAATAATATAAATGGAATAAGTGATACAAGTGATGCAAATGATACAAATAGTGAAAATGGTACAATTACAGAAGTTTCAAATGATGATTACACTGAAGAAATTATAAATGATAATACTGAATCAATGATAAATGATAATACTGAATTTATGATAAATGATAATAATGAATTTATGATAAATAATAATACTGAGGAAATTATAAATGATGATAAGGAAGAAATTATAAATGATAATACTGAGGAAATTAGAGATGATAACACTGAACAAATTATAAGTTATAATACTCAAGAAGTTATACCAGAAAATATAGATAACTCTATTCTTATTAATAAGACTTCACAAAGTTTATCTAGTGTTGGTAAGATTAATACAGTTGATTCAAGGTGTAAGCATAAAATTCACAAAAAGAGACAAAAGAAACAAAAGAAAGATGAAAATTTTGAAGAATACTTGAGAATTAAAGGTAAATTACATGGAATTTTTGAAATATTATATTCTAGTAATATTATTCAAGCAGATGATATTTATCTATTAGATCTTATAAACCCAAAATTTTTATATGAAAAATTTGGTGATATATTAGCCAGATACAATGAAGATCATTTGAGAGAAGTTTTCAAAGTTTATTGTGAGTGCAAAGGTGATGAAATTAATGATAATTATGATAAGTATGATTTGATTCAGAAAGCAAAATATTTAAAAGCTGTAATTTTGAGTAAAATTGATTCTATAAAGAGAACAGTGAAAGATTGATCTTCATGTTTATGATTTGATGTGCAATGTATACGGTATATACTATATAGTTATATAATTCAAACCCATTTGAATCCTTTTAACAGTTTTAACCTTAAACCTGTTAATTCTGCTAAGATTTGGACCCTAGGTCACGTGATGTTTTTTAGTAATTATTTAATCTGATAACCAAAGTAGTGAACCTCTTTAAGATGTAGTTATATATATATATATAGTGATTATATCTTTAAATGATTTTCTATAGTTAATTCAATTTGAAGGGAGAGCTTATTTCTGAGGAATCTTCACTTTTTTAAAATTTACCATAATGAACAATTTAAGCATATATTTATAATCCCGCAAATAATCGATGAATAAAATAGATAGATAATAGCTAAGTACTGAGTTTTAAAGTGGTGGTTCTATGTGGTAATGATATAAAACTATGGCAGTCTGATCTCCAAACTTTTAACAACTCTCTAAACTGACTACAAATGTACAAATACTGGAAATTAAGCATAATTCTCCTTGTCTCGCGGTAAATTTAAAGTTAAAGTCGCTCAAAAAAATTTTTGAAGAAGTACAATAAGGGTTTCAAAGGGACGATAGGGTCTTTAGTATTTGTTATATCGTGAATAATAGTCCAACGAGCACCATTCATACCTTGAAGAAGTTTCATAAAGGTATATATCAATACTTCAATACTTCAAATCCATTTAAACCTTTTTTGCAAAATTTTCTACCAAAAAACCTGAGCAAAAACAATCTCTATTGTCAATTGTCATACTTCGGCCCTTGAAAATCAACAAGTGTAGGTTGAAACAATAAAGAAGATTCTATCAGTGTTGGGTGTCAACTGTCAATACATACATTTCCTTGTATAGTTTATTGGTGATTATAAATCAAACACCAGTATATCAATACTAACTTAACAATAACGACTCAATTATTAGGGTTTAATGGAAACTGAAGCCACTAAGAAAACTAAAACAATATAGAAAAAATTAAAAAACACCCAAGAATCATAAACCATAATACAAACACAACCAAACTATTTCAAACGCTTAATAAGACTTCATGACACTTTCTGGTTATACTAGAAAGAATAATTCAGTTCCAAAATGGCCTCGTTATCAATGGGATGCCAAAAAGAACCGTCTTTATGCTGAACTATTATCAAAAATTGCAAAAGACAATAATTATTCCAAAATTACTGCAGATCAATATGAAACTATTGCAAAAGCTTTAAATGAAAAATTCCCAGGTGGAATGCCTTGTTCTCTTGATATAGTTAAAGGTAAAAGAGCTGAATTAGGTAGATGTTGGTCAGCTTTAATGTATACTAGACAAATTATTAATGATGAAACAAAATTTGATGAAGAAAATTTTATATTTAAACTAACTGACAATGAATGGGAAGAAATATCTCCAAAACTTTATAAAGAATTCAATTATCGTTATATTAGATCAATTAGATTTAATTCAAATAATTTCTCTTTAAAAATGTTGGATACTTTAATAAGTTTATCAAAGAAATATAATAAATATATTCAACCAAAATTTGATAGAACAAAAATCAAAGAACAAGATAAAATAAACAAAACACCAGTAACTAAAAGAGTTAGAAAGAATAAGAAAAATCAAGATTCATCAATGATTAGACCAAAGCCAAACACAAGATCTAGAGCTAGAGAAAGATTCAAGTTAATCTCAAACTCAACAACAACTCCAGTAATAAACCCTCAAAATAAATCAACTAGAAAGGATACACAGTTTTTTGAAGTATTTTATGATGATTCAGTTCATAGTATGAAAACTTATCCAGGAAGAAGTAATTCAATTATGAGTGATATAAATGATCCAATTTCTATTCATGATAATATTTTAAACAAAAATATAACAAATTCAATTTATAATGAAGCTCTCTCTGAAGATGAAATAAAAATTGATTTAAATGAAGAACCAATAAGTTTTGATAATTTTGAATGGACTCCACAAAAGACGTTATATTTATCAATTGTTTTATCAACTCATTATAATTCTAAAACTTTAAAATTGGAAGATGAAGAAATTGTTTTAAAATCAATTGCAAGGATGATTAATGAAAAAATTATTGATAATAACAATAATAATAATGTTAAATGCACAGTTGATTCCATTAAATCTAAAAGAAATGATTTATATAATCAATGGGAAACTCTTATGTTTGTTAAAAAAATGTTTGAAGATAATTCTAAATTTGATTATGCCAGATTCATAATTAAAAGTTCACCAGAGGAATGGGAGAAAGTAGCATCTTTATTACCAACTAATATTCATAATTTTTATATGCAGAGAATGTTTAATAATGGTGATAATTATCCTTTGAAATTTTTACATGAGCTATTCACTGATTACTATATAAAGAATGATGGGAAGTTGATGGCTAATTATGGAAATGAATATTCTGTTGGGAATCAAAACAACCAGAGTACTTTTCTCAGCAAGCACAATGATTTTTCAACAGAAGCTTCAATAGTTGAAGATCGTGAAACTATAGACACTGAAAGCACACCTTCTGATCAACTGGATTTGATATTCTTTGGAAATGGTGGTGATACTGATGAAGAGGAAGAAGAACAAGAATTGATGGCAAAATGTTCTCTAGTTCTTTTGAAGAAAAATAATATTCAAAACAAATTAACAGAACAAGATTATACAAAAATAAGTTCAATAATCAACAGTGAATTTCTAGATGAAATAACAGAAGCTTCTGGTGGAAACTATGGTTGGAATAATGAAAAGATACTGTATTTAGCAACTATTTTAGCATCACAACCACATCTATTATATTTCAGCAGAACAAATTATAACACAATCACACAATCAATCAATGAAAAATTTCCAAATGATATTAAATGTACTATTGAAGACCTTATTCAAGAGATAGAAGATCTATATAATCAATGGTCAACTCTTATACAAGTTAAGAATATTGTTAATGATGAATCTAAATTTGATGAAAACTATTATGTTGTTGGAATTACAGATATGGAAAAGACTAGAATTAGAAATGAGTTATCATCTCATGAAATATATGGTCTTTATTTGGATTTGATTCTTAATAATAGAGGCAATAATACTATTTTGAAACTGTTGGATGAAATGTTTACTTGTTTAACTTCTAGTGTTAGTGGAGTTGATGAAGTGATCCATAACTATTCACAAAAGAGGAATTCCTTTTCAATTTCAGATTCATCAGATATATATAACTTACAAATAAATTCTGATGTATATATGAAAGAACCAACAAATAATGAAGCATTAAGTACAGAACATAAATCTGACAATGATGATTCAATAAAGGATTATGTTACTTATAGTGAATGTTCATGTTCATCTTTGAAGAAATCAACAAGTTCTAGTGGGATTAGTTTCAAAATTGATACAAAAAAGAAACTCTCTTTAGATAATCTCTTAAACTAGTTCATTATTATTACTTTAAGTACATATTTATTTGTTAAATTTGGGAAGGCAATTGGGAAAAGTTGTTAATATTGGGAAATTTAACTTACATATTTTGTAAATATATGTTAATTACATACTTAGGAAACATCGTTTTTCAATTATCAATCAACAGTAGACACTAATAATCTAAAAACATTTGAAACCTCTTAAGATTAAGTTTTAAAGAGACGTACAAATAATTTCAAAATTCTTCCCCATATTTTTTCTCGCCATAGTAAATTTTACTATGAAGATAAATTTTCGAGGTTTTCAGCACATAATTAATTCAATATTGGGTGAAAGATACTTATATTTTGCCTGGTCATTATGGTGTGCTTTCTCGTTGTTGTTGTATATTTTTAGACCTGGTTTTTAAAACTTAATTTTGAAAATATTTTTGATCATGTTTACTCTGCATATAGTTCAAAATCCACAGTGGGTATGACAACTTAAATTTTAAAATTTCTACAGTAATCAAAATTCCTTATTTTGACTTGAAACTAATCCAGATTGCTAATTAATGTTTATTTATAGCTAATATTATGTTTTTATACATGCTTATCACCAAAATTAATTTTGTGGTTGACATTTTCTAAAAATTTAGTATGTAAATCCAAAAAAATTTGTA
Source organism: Ruyongia namnaoensis (assembly GCA_030563805.1). Lineage (NCBI taxonomy): Eukaryota > Fungi > Ascomycota > Saccharomycetes > Phaffomycetales > Wickerhamomycetaceae > Ruyongia > Ruyongia namnaoensis. The sequence continues at coordinate 24,449 of JAJMKA010000011.1, forward strand.
AAAAACATGTTTATTTCTTTAGTTTGAGGTCACAAAAACAATTTTTACACATAATTTAGTATGATTTTCTGTTAAATAGTCTTAATTCTTCACAAGTATAACTGTTGAAGTATGTGTTAGAATTTGAAAGACTGTAAAACAGGATTTTGGTCCTGAAATGTATATTTTTTTAAATAAATAGTATTTTCATAACAGATTTATGCTCTACATAAGAAATTCACAAATTAAATTAACCATTTCTTTAGTTATATATATATACATAGGGAGTTCATAATTCATTAACCTTTTTTTTCTTCTATATTGAACAATTAAGGATACAATTAAGCGTCATTTTCTCTTGTAATAATGGCATTTGTTAAGAATTCTAAAGCAGATCTTGAATCTGATTCAGGTAAAACTTCTCTAAGATCTTTCAATGCCTTATCTCTAAATTCAACTGCTAATTCTTTAGTCTTTTCTAAACTATTTGTTTCATCAATTGCTTTCAAAAGAGTTTCAATATCACCTGGATTTTTAAAATTATTTAAAATTAATGGACCTAATTCAGGTTTTTCTTTCCATGCAAATAAAACTGGAGCTGTAACTGATCCGGCTTGTAAATCTTTAATAATAGTTTTTTTAGAATTGAATTCTAATAATTCATCAATTAATTGAAAAGAAAGACCAATATTTTTACCAAAATCATAAGATTTATCAATAACGTTTTGTTGAGCACCTGCTAAAATTGAACAAGCCCTTGCTGATTTAGATAATAATGAAGCAGTTTTTAAATATGTTTTATGTAAATAATATTGGAATGCTGATTCAACATTTTGAAGATGTGTTGTAATAGTTTTATTTGGATTTGAAATTGAATATTCATGAATTCTTGTATCAATTGCACCTGTTGGTTCTGGCATAACTTTATTATCTAATTGATTTTGATTTGAATCTAAGATAACATTCTTCATTTGCATAAATTCACCTTCAACAATATTTGCAATTAATGTATTTAACAATTCTGTTACTTCTGGATTTCTTAATCTTGAGATTGATACTGAAGCTCTACCTAATAAAAAGTCACCAGCTAAAACTGCCATTTTGTTATTGAAAGCAACATCAACTCCGAGTCTTTTACCATCATCTTTATTTAGAACATCTTCATGTAACATAGTAGCATTATAAATCATTTCAACAATTTCTGCAACTCTTCTTTGTTTTGGTAATATACCTCTATTTGAATCAAATTGCGGTAATGAAGCATGTGGTTTTGTAAGTGGATCTAAAATAACTTTTGGATTTAAATCATGTAAAAGACCAAGTGGTGATACTGGAACTTTACTTTCAAAAGCACTTTTAGCTTTCAATGCACCTTGTGCAAGTATTTCATTAATTGTCATTGGATAAACTGGTTGATCAGGTATATCTTGAATATCAATCTTTATTCTATTTCTCTTTTCAATTGGGATTTCACTGATTGCTCTACTCAATAACAGTATTATTAAAGGACGTACTTTCTTACCTTGATCTTCAAAATAATAAGCACCTATTCTATTTAATGTTGGATGATTTGATCCAATCAATGACCCTATATTAGAGACTAGTTGTGACATTTCATTGGATACAAAGTTTACAGGACTCTTTAGAACTGCTTCTGGAGTAACAAGTTTTGAAGCAACATCAATTGCAGTAGTCCATGAAGAGGTTGAGTAATGTCTCAGCCTACTTATCCTTAACATTGTTCAATTCTTTTTGTTTCTTTTGAAAGTAACGTTTTTATGTATGAATGAAAATTTATTTAAACGTTCATAAATTTTCTCGAGAAAACTGAAATCCGGATTATTTCCGAATTTAAGCCGAAGCTCGAAAAGAGGACATCAGTCAATGTTGAAGTAATAAGGATTAGTTACAGATGTGTTGAAGTTTTCATTCTAACGTTAGTCATTAAATAGTTGTACAATTTAAATAAAGTTGTTTATAAGTTTTTTTCTTCTTTTCAAATTGTGTGTTTAACTTTAAAATTCATTCAAGTGAAAAATTATGAAATTGGTGAATGTATGATTGGTATATGTACAAATTGATTCATTGATTGAGAGGTGAGTTGTAAGATAAATATTTTAGATTTAATAATCATTATTTTTGTTGATGGTGTCAAACCTATTTTTGTCTTGTTGTAATAGAATTTGTGATGAATTCTAAAGCTGATCTTGAATCTGATTCTGGTAAAACATTTCTTAAATTTTGTAAAGCTTTATCTTTATATTCAATAGCTAATTTCTTTGTCTTTTCTAAACTACCAGTTTCTTCAATAGCTTTCAATGCTATTTCTACATCACCTGGTTGTTCAAATTTTCTTAAAATTAATGGTCCTAATTCAGGTCTTTCTCTCCATGCAAATAAAGTTGGTGCAGTTGCTAAACCTAATTTTAAATCTGCCATACCTGGTTTACCAATTTGATTTGAAGTAAAATCTAATAAATCATCAATTAATTGAAATGATAAACCTATATTTTTACCAAATTCATATGAATTTTCTATAACATCATGTTGAGTACCAGCTAAAATTGCACAACCTCTACAAGATTTTGATAATAATGAAGCAGTCTTCAAATAAGTCTTATGTAAATAATATTCAAATGCTGCATCAACATTTTGTTGATGTGTTATTTCAGTAGTTTTATTAGCAGTTGGTTTTGAAACTGAATATTCATGAGCTCTTGTATCTATAGCACCTGTTGGTTTTGGAAGAGTTTTATTATCTAATTGATCTTGATCTTTATCCAAAACAACATTTTTCAATTGCATAAATTCACCTTCAACTAAATTTGCCATTGCACTTGTAAGTAATTCACTTACTTCTGGATTTCTTAATCTTGAAATTGAAACTGAAGCTCTACCTAATAAAAAATCACCAGCTAAAACAGCCATTTTATTATTAAAAGCAACATTTACACTAGCTCTATTTCTTCTTTCATCTGAATTATCTATAACATCATCATGTAATAAAGAAGCATTATGAATCATTTCAACAATTTCTGCAACTCTTCTTTGTTTTGGTAAAATTCCTCTATCTGAATCAAATTCTGGTAATGATTCATGAGGTTTAGTTAAAGGATCTAACATAACTTTTGGATTTATACCATATAAAATATGTAATGGAGAGATTGGACCACCATTTATTGAATTTTTAGCTTGTTCTGCAGTTTTAGTCAGTATTTCATTTATTGTCATTGGATAAACTGGTTGTTCAGGTATATCTTGATAATCAATATTTATTCTATTTCTTTGTTCTAAAGGTATTTCACTTAAAGCTCTACTTAAAAGTAAAACTATTAGAGGACGGACCTTCTTACCTTGACTTTCAAAATAATAAGCACCTATTCTGTTTAAAGTAGGATGACCTGATCCAATTAATGACCCAATATTTGAAACCAATTGTGACATCTCATTTGATACTAAAGACATTGGATTATTAAGAATAGCTTGAGGAGTCACTAGTCTTGCAGCAGCCTCAATAGCAGTTTTCCAAGAGGAAGTAGCGTATGGCCTCAAACCTCTGTAAAACATGCCCTCTATTTTATTAGTTTAGTTTAATTTAAGTTATGGAGTATTAAAGAAAGTTTTGTTATTTAGAATGGAAAACAATTTTAATAGAATCGACACTTTTTTCGAAGGGCCAACACCGATTAACACCGACTTAAAGCCGACATGTGCTTTATTACCCGGTAACGCTTCTCTGTCAATTTTCACTAGGCTTAACTGTTAATTTGAGTGTTATTTACTGTTATAGTTGATATTGGATCATATATTATATATATATTACATTAATATGTAAAATTAGCGTCTAAAACTACTAAATAAACACAATTATAAACGCTCCTAATAAACTTTTTTAACACGTACAGTTTGATTTTTTTTTCCATAAGCTAAAAAAAATTTGTGATGATTTTATACAATGTGAATTGTAGTTTTGAAATCACAATTGCATTTACAAAAAACCAAAAGACTTGATTGATCTCTTAGTAGATCTAAACTATACTATAATATCATTATTCCATAAATAATCCATACAAACCTTGAACCATTTTCTCAATCATCTCATATATATACTTTTAACAGAAAGATGCTGGATTGGATATCTACATTTCCTGGAGTTCAAACATTACAAAATCAAGCTAAAATCTTATTTGGTAACATTCTACGAACAGGTCCAGTACCTCAACATATTGGATTTGTTATGGATGGTAATAGAAGATATGCTAAAAAGAATAAAATTGAATTAAAAGAAGGTCATAATGCAGGATTTGAAAGTATGGCAAAAATTTTAGAAATTTGTTATGAATGTGGTGTTAAAGCTGTAACAGTTTATGCATTTTCAATTGAAAATTTTAAAAGAAATCAATTTGAAGTTGAATATTTAATGGAATTAGCTAAATCTAAATTTTTACAATTAATTGATAATGGTGATTTATGTGAACAATTTGGTATAAAAGTTAATGTAATTGGTGATAAATCTTTATTACCAAATGATGTTTTAAAAGTTTTAAATAAAGCAGAATTAGAAACTTCCAAAAATAAAAGAGCTATTTTAAATGTTTGTTTCCCATATACATCAAGACAAGAAATAACACATTCAATAAAATCAGTTGTTAAAGAAAATAAAAAAAATATTGATCAAATAAATGAAGAAATGATTACAAACCATATGTATACAGGTAATCAACCTCCAGTGGATCTACTGGTAAGAACAAGTGGTGTTTCAAGACTAAGTGATTTCTTACTATGGCAAGTTAATGAACAAGATGTTACTATTGAATTTTTAGATGTTTTATGGCCAGATTTTTCAATTTATGATATGATTTGGATTTTAATTAAATTTAGTTTCAATAAAACATATAATAACAAACAAAATTCTAATAGTTCCATTACTGATGGTGAAACGTCGAAAATTACCAATTCTGAATCTACAAAGAAAGATATTTAGTTCATTTCATATTTTGTTTTAATTTAATTTAATTTAATTTTGCATTGTTCATATTGTTCATTATTGTTAGTAGTAGCACGTGACTTTTGTTATTTTTTAGAAATTTCATAGAAAGTAGACTTGAAAATCAGTTAAGAAGTATAATAAGGAAATATTCTATTACTTTAAATTCCGATTGAGTGTTTCAATTAACGATAGACTTCACAAAACAACTTCTTTAATCAATTAATCTCTTAAATGGTTATGTAGCATTCACAAAAACTTTTTCAGCAGAAATTTTTTTTTTTTTTTTTTTTTGGATGGCAAAAGACAACACAAAAATTTTTTAAAAGATCAAAAATATAAACATAACCCAAAAATATAAAATTGTCATCAAAACAAAAAAGTATTTAATCATTCAAGATGTCTGAAAAACCAGAAGAAACCACTGCTGCCACTACTCCAGCTGTTGAAGAAACCAAACCAGCTGTTCCAACTTCAAACGTTTTCTCCATGTTTGGTGGTGCCACAAAGAAGAAGGAAGAAAAACCAGAAGAAGAAGATGAAAAGGAAGAAAAGAAACCAGCTGCTGAAGAAGATGAAAAAGCTGAAGAAGAAGAAGCTGATGTACACTTCGAACCTTTAGTTCAATTAGAAAAAGTTGCTGTTAAGACCAATGAAGAAGATGAAGATGTTTTATACAAAGTTCGTGCTAAATTATTCAGATTTCATGCTGATACTAAAGAATGGAAAGAAAGAGGTGTTGGTGATGTTAAATTTTTAAAACATAAGGAAACTGGTAAAGTCAGAATTTTAATGAGAAGAGATAAGACCTTAAAGATCTGTGCTAACCATATGATATCACCAGATTATGATTTAAAACCAAATGTTGGTAGTGATAGATCATGGGTTTACACTGTTACAGCTGATGTTTCAGAAGGTGAACCAGAAGCTCAAACTTTAGCTATTAGATTTGGCAACAAAGAAAACGCTGACAACTTTAAAGAACAATTTGACAGTGCCAAAGTTGCTAACAAGAAAGATTAAATTAATTGATTAATTTCAATTGAATATAAGATTGTTTTTTATCAAAATAAAAAAGAACTCGCATATTTAATGAAAAAGAAAATAGATTTAAACTAGAAAGAAGGAAGAAGGGAACATAGAAGAAGAAGAAAAGAAAAAAATAATAATACTTGAAATCTGAAATCTTTTTCATAGTTTTTCTTCATGTTTAATTGGATGGATGCATATTTTTTTATAAAGGTGTTATTTTTTTTGTTTATCATATCTCTTTTTTTAATTTTTTCTCTCTTTTATTTAAATTTCTCTTATTTATATGATCAAATTATAGATCAACTCATTTCTATTACTCTTGCCTTTACCCCCTCCATTACTTTGATATATACTTATATAAATCTTTAATGCATTCATGAAATTTTGAATTCTGTTGGAAATACATTTTTTGTAAGAAAATTACACGTGACATCTGAACACCTTTTATTTACCTATTGAGAAGTCTATTGCAAATTCATCTTAATTTAAGTAAAAGTAGTAATTCTCATAATGGATAGCCGTAATTATGTATTCAATATTTCTCAGACTCTAATTTGACAGTATTAATAGGAAATATCAACACTTAGCATGAAATGTTGCTACAAATCACTTCAATAGCTCAATTAATGAGATTACAATTATTTATCAACAGTTTACCATTTGAAATTCTTATGAATATTGCTTATTTTACAAAATCTTTTTATGATTTCAATAAATTCTTAAGTTGGTTAAACGTTGAGAATCGTTCTAAGATTGATCAATTAACATTTTCAGGAACATTACAGGATTTTAAACGAAGTAGGCAGTCAAATGATTATTCTTATTTTCATTTAACGCCAGAATCAGGAGAAGAGTTGGACACATTTATGTTTCATTCAAGAACATTTGCAAATGAAATGAAGGAATATTATGACACTTTTGAATATATGAAATTCAAAATTTTTATTGAAGTTTCAAGCATCTCTAAATTATCTTTATCTGGGTTTGATGATAATGAACAACCATTATCTACTAGTTTGAGATGTCGTGATGATATAATATTTAAAGATTGTTCTATTGATTTAAACCAGTATAAGTTTCCTCTAAAGATTATGAATTTGACATTTGATAATGCTAGTTTTATATTCAATAATATATTAAACTGGAAGGATCAAATTAATTCTAAAATTCAAAACTTAACAATTATTAATTGTGATTTGAATTCAGTTTTTAATACTGTTTCACAATTCAATAATATTCAGAATTTAATTCTTGAAGATTATCACATTTCAAGTTATTTCATTTTGGATATGGAAATGAATTCTACTTCAAATTTATTTAATGAATTTCTTCAATATTATTCATTATTTGATAGTATAGCAAGTTCAAGAAAGGAAATAGGACTTATTAATAATTCTATCAAATATATCGTTTTCCATTCAGATAATGAAAGATGGGAGTTTAGTATAGTCAAGAAGAAAATAAAAAGAGGAAATCAAGTTAATTATTCAATAATTGTTGAAGGTTCTATTATTCAAGAGATGTTTGATAATTTAGAAATAATAACAGAGAAAGGGATTGAAAAATTTAAAGAATTTTCCTGGGGTAATAATAGTGGTCTAAAGTTAGATGATATAACTAAATCTTTAAAGATTGAAAAAATAATCAAATTAGAACATGGTGATGAAGAAGGTCTATTGAATATTAATCCATTACAATATAATATTGTTTTAAGTAAATCAAGATTAATTATTGATGACAGTGAACAGGAAAGATTAAACAAGGCTGAAAAATATACTTCATTAATTTTTGTTAATTATTATGGATCATCAAATACTATATATAGAAGAGATTTATTTAATAGTAATACTTCTGATATTATTGTTCTTGATTTTTTTATATTTTGGAATAACATTTCATTATTTCAAAAAATTAGTCAATTAGGAAATTGGAAATCATTAAAATTAACAATTAGTAGTACACCTGATATTCGAATAATTGAGAATGATCCAAGTTTAATCTTAGAACCAATTGAATTTAATCACTTAGACAATTTCATATTAGAAATGAAGCAATTATCTAGTACAGTTTTAATGGTGCTTTCAAATATAAAGATAAAGAGTTGTAATAATTATGAACTTCAATTTAAAAGTCATAATAATGAAAGTCTTAATCAATTAGGAGATAGTAATATATTATCATATATCAACTGTCCAAAGATTAAAAATTTGAAGGTCTTTTTAGGTGAAGCAATGAGGCGTGATTTAATTCCTTATTTAGGAAGAGATTATTCATCTATAAGAGAATTTGATTTTAAAAAAACAATTGAACAATGGGGATCATTAGAGAGTGTAACTATTGAAACAGGGATTCCAATTACAAAAGAAAATTTGAATGGTTATTCTCTTATAGTTATTCTTGATATACCATTGATGCCATTTTTGAAACAATTAGATATTCAAAATATTCCATTAAAAGATTCAGGAAGTAATACTTTAGCTATATCACGCATTCAAATATTACCAAACTATGGAAGGGTTAGTTGTTGCACTACACCATCAATGATGCCATTACCACAAACAGTTAATCCAACTCTATTTTTGCGTACAGATAATGAATGTAATGATATACCAGATATTAAAATAAATACTAAATAAAAGGATTTGAAGTTATAAATCTTGGTAAAATTCATATTTAATAGTTAAAATGTATTTGAATGTTTAAATATATGTACAAGTAATGAATCTAACTTTTAATTTAATCTTTTATAGTGAACAATATCCTCAATCTTGATTAAGAACTAACCTAACCACCACTTACTGGTGGAATGAATGCAACAGTATCCTTATCTTTTAGATTATTCAATTCTTCTAGATCAGAAAGGTACTCTTCATTTAGAACTATACCACAGTTGTTGTTGATAAAACTCCAAAAGTTTTCACCATATTTGTCAACTAGATAAGTCTTTAGTTGTTCAAGGTTTGATATGTTTTCGACATGTTCATAGTCTATCTTTGTAGCAGCTTTGACTGGACCATAGTACTCTATCGTGATGCTAACCATTGTGTCACCAGACTGAAGAAATTGGACGAAGTGTAGAGTAGATGGTTCAATTTTATTCAATTTTAATTTTCATTTTTTCACTATTTTGTTCTATACAATTCTAGTTAAGTAAGGAGCAACTAGTAGCCTAATACTTGTAGTTATTTCATTAGAATTAATAGCTGACCACTGAATAGCCACATACAAATACAACCAATAGTCGATCATGCATCTTCGCTGTCCACCATCTTGTGCTGGTAAGTGGTAAATTAGGCTGATGACAGAGAGAGTGATCACATGAGACCCGTCAAAAATCAAAATAAAAACATAAATTTATTTCAACCCACAAAATTGCTTCTTTCTTTCTTCCTTTTGTTTAATATTAGATTATTGACACAGATTACAACATACAATGACTTCCAGAAGAGACTCTGATAACTCTGTGGACCCTTACTTGCCCTCTGAGGAATACTATGGTCCAGAAAATGAAACTTCAAATAGATTTAGAAGAGCAAGAACCTTTTCCATCAACCCCATGATGTTCCAAAGAGAAAAGCTTCAAGATTTATCAAGACAAACTTCAATTGACCCAAATGATGATTCTCCAGCTGCACAGATTGAAGAAGAAAATGAACCTCCTGAAGAAGAAGATATTAATAATGGTGTAGATGCTTCAACTAATCCATTTTTAAAGAAAGATGTCACTCCATCAGGTACCAATGATAAAATCGGCAAGATCGATAAGAAAAAGACAAGTACACAAGAATCAAATATCAATCAATTCGATCATTTAACTCAAAAATTACATGATCAAGCTCTTTATGATGATGAATCTTCTTTACCTTTTAAAGCAGAAATTAGAAGAAGAGGATCTCAAGATGAATTGTCCTCAAGAAAATTCTTTATTAGTGATATAGATAAAACTTTAAGAGAACTATTGAATAGTGAAGATACTGATCATAATCAACAAATCACTGTGGAGGATAAAGGTCCTAAAGTATTACGTCTTGGTTCATTAAATTCTGCTGGTTATAAAACTGTTGATGTTAGAGGTACTTATATGTTGAGTAATTTATTACAAGAATTAACAATTGCAAAAAGATTAGGTAGAAATACTATTGTTCTTGATGAAGAAAGATTAAATGAAAATCCTGTTAATAGATTAAGTAGATTAATTAAAACTCAATTTTGGAAAAATTTAACAAGAAAGATTGATAAAAAATCTGTTATGAAATTTGCTAAAGATACTAAAATTGAATCAAATCCAAGAATTTATGTTCCATATAATAAAACTGATCATTATGAATATTTTGTTGAAATTTCAAAAGAGAATCCTGAATGGAAATTTGAAGTTGATTATTTACCTGAAATAATAACACCTCAATATATTAAAAGTATTAATACAAAACCTGGTCTTTTATCTTTAGCAATGAAAAAAGTTCATGATCCAACTACTGGTGAAGAAACTTTAGAATCATGGCCATATGTTGTTCCAGGTGGAAGATTTAATGAATTATATGGTTGGGATTCTTATATGGAATCTTTAGGTTTAATTATAAGTGATAAAGTTGAATTAGCAAGAGGTATGGTTGAAAATTTTATATTTGAAATTCAATATTATGGTAAAATTTTAAATGCAAATAGAAGTTATTATTTAGGTAGATCTCAACCTCCATTTTTAACAGATATGATTTTAAGAGTCATTGAACATCTTTCACAAAAAGATGGTATTGATTTAATGGAAAGAGGTCTTAAAGCTGCTATTAAAGAATATGAAACAATTTGGTGTGCTTCTCCAAGATTAGATCCTGAATCTGGATTATCATGTTATCATCCTGATGGTTGTGGTATACCTCCAGAAACTGAACCAACACATTTTGATACTTTATTAAGACCATATGCTGCTAAATATAAAGTTACAATTCCTGAATTTAGAGAATTATATAATGATGGTAAAGCAAAAGAACCTGAATTAGATGAATATTTCTTACATGATAGAGCAGTTAGAGAAAGTGGTCATGATACTAGTTATAGATTAGAAGGTTGTTGTGCTTATTTAGCTACTATTGATTTAAATTCATTATTATATAAATATGAAATTGATATTGGTAATATGATTAGAGATCATTTTGGTGATGAATTTATTTCTTGGGATGGTAAATTAGAGAGTAGTTCAAAATGGTATATGAAGGCAGAAATTAGAAAAGAAAATATAAATAAATATTTATGGAATGAAGAAAAAGGTTTATTCTTTGATTATAATGTTAAAACCAAAATTCAATCAGATTATGAAAGTGCAACAACTTATTGGGCTCTTTATTCAAAATTAGCAACTAATGATCAAGCTAAAAAATTAGTTGAGAATTTAAAACTTTTTGAAAATTTAGGAGGTTTAGCAGCTGGTACAGAGAAATCTCGTGGTAATGTTGGTTTAAATAGACCAAATAGACAATGGGATTATCCTTATGGTTGGGCTCCACAACAAATATTATGTTGGTTAGGTTTAACAAATTATGAATATCATGCTGAAGCAAGAAGATTAGCTTATAGATGGTGTTTCTTAATGACTAAAGCATTTGTTGATTATAATGGTATTGTTGTTGAAAAATATGATGTTACTACAGCAAAAGCACCTCATAAAGTTACTGCTGAATATGGTAATCAAGGTGGTGATATTAAAGGTGTTGCATTAGAAGGTTTTGGATGGGTTAATGCAAGTTATTTAGTTGGTTTACAATATTTAACAAAAGGTGATATTAGAGCAATTGGTAATTTAGTATTTCCAAAACTTTGGTTTAGTGAAAGAAAGAAAAGTAGTGATATTGATTTCCAAAATTGGAATGGTACTGTTTAATTGATTTTACTATTAGTCTGCAAAAAATATAAAAAACACAAAAAATAATAATATTCAATATGTTTTCAAGTCTCAATTATTTAATTCAAGATAATACTAAAGTTATACTCAAAGTTTGAAATGGTATCTGTTTTAAATTAATGTCTTCATGCTATTTTTTTCAAATTTTATTTTATTTATAAGCAATTTTTGATTTTATTTTATCAATTCTTCTTAATTCATATTATATGATCAATCAATTATATTTTTAATTTAATTATTAATTATTTATACACATATATATTTAATGATATTTAATTTGTCGTAGATGTTTTTGTTTATTACTGTAAAAATGTTAAGTATGGGGTCGAGTAAAAAATTATGTCAAAGTCGAATCAGGGGGGGATTAAGAAATTTCGAATCACAATACAATTAGATCAATTGAAGTCAATTGAATTGTATAAATTGATTAAAACCAATTAGATTTATAAAACAATTGAGTTGTTTACAAGTGAAAAATTATTTTAAAATGAAAACTCGGAATGGTTAATTAAAATCTTACAGCATTTTTTTTCTTTGTAAAGTCATAAATTATTGGAATTGAATATAATTTTCTATACTTATCTTTGAAAAGCTTTCTATCATTGAAGTGATATATTCATCAAATATTTTGTTGTAGATTTTTAAAAGTTTTTTTAGTTCTTATAAATTTTTTTTGTTGTATTTCTTGGTGAAAATTCATTAAGGGGGTCATAGTCTAAACTGTTTAATGGTGTTCTGGCTTAACTTCTTCTTCAATGACTAACCAATCACCAGTGGTAGCTTCTTCCTTGACAGCGGCTTGAGCAACGAATTCAACGTTTGATGAGACGTAATCATTTAAGTTGTTGATATCTAAATCTGAAGTGAAGGTAGCTTTAGCTGGTAAACTCCATGGTTTAGTGGCACTTGAGTCAGCACTAACTGGAGTTGGCTTGAAAGAACGGATTTCTTTTAAGTATAAATCCTTTAAAGCGTTTGTTCTAGCAATTGAGGTAGAGAAGTTTCTAATTGATTGTCTAAACATTGTTTTGATATTGATGAATTTGAACTCTAGATTGAAATTGGGTTTTTAATCGTGGTGTTTTCTATTTTTTTTTGAAAGGTTTTTTTTTGTTGAATTTTTACTGGAAGTCAGATTTTTGGAGGTCACGTGAGAGGGTTGCCCTGTCTGGCTGTTTGGTAGTTCTGGTATTGGGTTGATATTATGGTGTTGTGAGTGGTTTATTGCGAATCTGAGTTGATATTATTGTTGTAGGATATGAATTGAATGTATGTATCAAGTTGGTTCGTAGAAAATATGAGTTTAACTATCATTATATCGACTAATGTTGAAATTTCATATTGCGATCTGTCAACATTATAGTTAAAGATCTGATAAAATAGGGTATATAAGTGCTATTCTGATCTAAAAAATTAGACTGTAGTTAACTTAAGTATCTAGAGTACATGTATCAACTAAAGTAACTAAATACACAACCACAACACCACCAACAAGCGTCACCAGCACCACCAACATCACCAGCCCTTCCCTTTAGTGTGTCTCCTACCAGATCGTTTGTCCCAAAACGGAAATCAAAACAAAAAACAAAAAAAATTTTCGATGGCAAAAAAAAAAAAAATCAAAAAAATCAACATAACAATTTTTTCTATCCCTTTCCATTGATTTAATAGATTGAGTTAAACCAACTTTATTATAAATTATATCTATATACCAATAAAATGGCTCAACAACAAGAAGTTCCAACTTTCAAATTAGTCTTAGTCGGTGATGGTGGTACTGGTAAGACCACTTTCGTCAAACGTCATTTAACTGGTGAATTTGAAAAGAAATATATTGCTACTTTAGGTGTCGAAGTTCATCCATTAGATTTCCACACTAACTATGGTCAATTAAAATTCGATGTCTGGGATACCGCTGGTCAAGAAAAATTTGGTGGTTTAAGAGATGGTTACTATATTAACGGTCAATGTGGTATTATCATGTTTGATGTTACTTCAAGAATTACCTATAAAAATGTTCCAAACTGGCACAGAGATTTAGTCAGAGTTTGTGAAAACATTCCAATTGTTTTATGTGGTAACAAAGTCGATGTTAAAGAAAGAAAGGTTAAAGCTAAAACCATTACTTTCCACAGAAAGAAGAACTTACAATATTACGATATCTCTGCTAAATCAAACTATAACTTTGAAAAACCATTCTTATGGTTAGCTAGAAAATTAGTTGGTAACCCAGCTTTAGAATTCGTTGCTTCTCCAGCTTTAGCTCCACCAGAAGTTCAAGTTGATGCTAACTTAATGCAACAATACCAACAAGAAATGGAACAAGCTACCAATATGCCATTACCAGATGAAGATGACGCTGATTTATAAGCTTCTTTAGAATTAAAATCTTCTTCATTTCAAAATAAAATCAATTCATCATTCCCACAAAAGATTATTACCCACTTTCATTTATTTTATTATAATAATTATTAAAACATCTCATCTATTTAAGTTTAATTTAAAAAAATCCTTTTTTTTAAAGGAAGAATTCATATACATTTTTAAATGATTCTAAAGTTAATGAGAAAACATATATATATATATCTAAATAAAGGAATACAACAAAAATGGATTCACTAGATTTCTTTTTTTTATCAGAATCCTAAGTTTAATTACTTTAAAATACCTTTTTTAATCTTTTATTTGTAGTTCGTTGTTCAAAAGGAAAAAGGCAGTGGAAATTTCTCTCTGCCTAAGCTGATTCTTTGCGCTAGGCAGAGCTCCGTCTAAATTTTACTGGGAGCTCTAGGCAGAACAAAGAATTACATTTAGGCTGGAAAAAAATTTCATATATAACGTACAAATTGTAAATACTACTAAACATCTCATCTCTATATTAGAAACACATTAAATACAATAAAGATGTCCAAAAGTGGTATGTAAATTACTTGCAATCAATAGTTTAGAATAATTACTAACTGAATTTCAATTAGCTTTCGAAGCACTTCGAGATGAAGGTCCTTTATATGATGCAAATTCATCAGACTCTGAAATGTCATCATCATCAGAATCAGAACAAGAATTAGATATACAGAATCCTGTTCCAAGTATACCCACAATAGAACCTAGACAAGATATTTCAAGTTATGTTTGCTCTAATTTTGAAGTTACTGATGAAAATACTGTTTTTGGTAAAGAATATGTAATAATAGGTCTAAAGAATAATCAAAATTTAATAATAAAAGGTCAATTTAGATTAAACATTGAAAGAGGTGCAATTAAAATAAATAATTGTATCTATCACTCTTCAACTCCATCAATGAATTTCTTAAACCCATCATCATCTGCCTTACCTCTGATCCAAGCCACTCAAGTGATAGATGTAAATAAAACATCAGATAGACAAACTCAAGAAAATGATCATTTATTTTCACCTGAATATAAATCAATTATAAGGTTAACAAATTTAAAAACTGGTTTAGAAGATATTGGTAAATTATGTCCTTTATTCAAAAACCTTTTCTTTAATTCTAAAGTTATAAGTAAAGATGATTTAAAATTATGGTCAGATCATGAATTAGAATTCTTAGATTATACATTTTTCCCAATAATAAAACATACAGATTCTGTTTCAATAATAAATTATAAGAATTGGATTAAAGAAATTGAACAATTATCAAATAATTATAAAAATAATCATCAACAATTAAAAGTACTTGTTATTGGTGGTAAAAATTCTGGTAAATCAACATTTTTAAAATTATTATTACAAAACCTTTTACATGAATCATCAAATATAATAAATTATCTAGATTTAGATCCTGGTCAATCTGAATTATCAAGACCTGATTCAATTTCATTAAATCAATTAAATAAATACGAGTTTGGTAATCATCTTTCATTAACAAGTCCAAATATTGGTTCAACAACACATTATATTGGTTTCACATCACCAAAAGATCAACCTGATAGATATGATTATTTAATTACTGATATTGTTAAAGAATATCTAGGTAATGGATTTGTCAAACATGAAAGTTTACTTATAAATACTCCTGGTTGGATAAAAGGTTATGGTTTAATATTAACAAATAATTTAATTGAGAAAGTTCAACCAACTCATATTGTTTATTTAAATTCAGGAACTGGTAATATTGATATAGATGAATTAAATATTCCACAATCAACAGAAATAGTACCTTTATTAGGAAGTTTTCAATTTACTTCATCAGGTTTTTCAAATTCATCTTCTAAATATTCATCATCACAATTAAGAATTCTTAAAAATTTAGCATATTTCCATAAAATTGATAATTTAAAATTTGATTTTAATCCATTAATAAATTCTGCACCATTACAAGTAAGTTATGGTAAAAATGGTATAAAGGGAATAAGTATACTTGAAGCTAAAAACCTTAACAATGAAGACATTAAAGATGCTTTAGAAGGAACAATAGTTTCATTAAATATGATCAAATCATCAAAATTACATGAATTAAAGATCAATAATTCAATACTACCAATAATTCAAAACTCTGATGAAGAATTAACACCATTTATTAAATTTAAATCATTATGTATGATCCATTCAATTGATCTTAATTCAAAATTAATTAATCTTTATATCCCACCATTTGAAAAACTTGAAATACCCAATTCTTATGAATACATTCTAATTAGAGGAAGAACTGAAACACCAACCTGGGAATTATCTGCTTCTACATCATCTGAAAAACCAGTTCCATTTATAACTTATAGTAAAGTTTCAACAGATAAAGTTTGGAAACCTAGAAAGAATGTTCAAAGAAGAAATCAACGATAAATGACTTTAATATGCATTGTATATAGATTTAATTTTTACATTTTCATTATTTATATGCATTGTTTATATTATTAATTGTAGAAAGAATGGGATAATTATATATCAAATACTAACTCTAGATAGTTACTCTGCTATACCATCATCATTTTCCTTATTTTCAGGTTCTGTTGGTAATGACCAACCCATTTTTTTATTAAGTCTATCATATTTCAAACGATCTTTATCACTAACACTAGGTTTAACACTATTCAATGCCTTTTCAAAATCATCACTGGTAACAAACATTTGACTTGCATCTTCTTTTTCAACATCCATTAAATCTTCACCATTTGAAGATCTGAAGAATCTCTTCTTTAATGAAATAACACCTGATTCTCTAACTAAAGCACTTAAATCAGCACCTGAAAAGTTTCTACATCTTTCATCATGAGCAATGGCACTTAAATTAACTTCTGGTGATAATGGTGTATGATTAATTTTGACAACTGTTTTCAAAATTTCTAATCTTTCTAAAGCATTTGGTAATTCAATAAATAATGTTTTATCCAATCTACCAGGTCTTAACATAGCAGGATCAATCATATCTGGTCTATTTGTAGCACCAATAACAAAAATACCTTTTCTATCATTTAAACCATCTAATTCTGTTAAAAGTGTATTAACGACTCTTGAAGAACTTTCTGATAATGTTGAATCTCTTCTTGGAATTAAAGCATCTAATTCATCAAAGAAAATAACACAAGGAACTGAAGCTCTAGCTCTAACAAAAACTTGTCTAATTGCACGTTCAGATTCACCAACATATTTATTCAATAATTCTGGACCTTTAATACTAATAAAATTAGCTCTTGATTCATTTGCAACAGCTTTAGCTAATAAAGTTTTACCACAACCTGGAGGACCCCACATTAAAACACCTGCTGGTGCATGAATACCAATTCTTGTGAATATTTCTGGATTTCTAATAGGTTGGACAATAGCCATATTTAATTCAATTCTAATCTTGGATAAGGCACCAACACTGTCCCAAGTAACATCAGGAATTGTAGCGAAACCTTCTCTTTTAGCAGTAGGTTGTATAGTTGGTAATGCAGTTAAGAAATCTTCATATGTGATAGAAATTGGATCTAATTGTTCTTTTGTTAATGGTAATGGATGTTTTGCAATAAATCTTTGAATTGTTGAAAGATTTTCAGGTATTTGGCTGAGATTTGAGGGTATTAGTTGTGTAGATGTAGCTGGTTGTTCTTGTTGTTGAGTTTCATCATACCCTATATCATTAAAGATTCTTTTTATAGCACAAATACCAGCAGCTGTAGTTAATGCTTTTAAATCAGCACCAACATAACCTGGAGTTGCTTTAGCTAATGCTTTAAAATCTAAATCATCAGAGACTTTTAATTTTTCAGTCATTTTCTTTAATATATATAATCTTGATAATTCATTTGGAACATTTAAACAAATTTCTCTATCAAATCTACCAGCTCTTCTTAAAGCAGGATCTAAAGAATCAGGTCTATTTGTAGCACCTACTATTATAACAGGTTTACCATCAGTTTTATCAAGACTTAATTCATCAATTGAAGTCAATAATTGAGCAACAATTCTTCTTTCCATTTCTCTTTGAGCACCACCATCTCTCTTTGGAGTAATTGCATCAATTTCATCAAAAAATATAATACATGGAGCTAATGATTTTGCTTCTTCAAATAATTCTCTAATTTTCTTTTCAGATTCACCAGACATACCACTAACGACAGATGGTGCACTAATTGAAATGAATGGAACTTGTAAATCACCTGCTAAACAATTAACAATTGTTGTTTTACCACAACCTGGTGGACCATGTAATAAAACACCTCTTGCTGGTTCAACACCTGTTGTTAAATATATTTCTGGATGTAATATTGGTAAACCAATTAATTCCATTAATTGTGTAACTACATCATCTAAACCACCTAATTGTGATAATGATGATGTTGGTGGTGTTCTATCTTTATCTACTTTTTAAAATATGTTAGTAACAATTTCTTGATTAAGCAAAAAACGCATATAATAAACTTACCTTTTTGTCTTTTAGAAGATTTTGAAGATTCTTTTGATCTCTTTTTAGATTTCTTTTCTTCCTTTGATTCTTTTTTATCTTTTGAAGATGATTCTGTTTTTGAATCTTTTGATTCAGTTTCTGGTGTATTATCATTAGTATCAGCTTCATTTGATGATGGAACAACGCTTGGTTTAATATTCCATAAGTTAACAACACTTTTATTCATATCATTAGTATCTTTAACATCCATTAAATCATCAATATTGATACCATCAAAATCACTATCAACCATTTCTTCATCATCATCATCACCACCTTGTAATTGTCTAATATTTTCAAGTTCAAGATCTTCCTCAGCTCTAATATCTTTTAAAATTCTCTCAGTTGTCTTTTCTAAAACAATCTTTTTAACTCTTTGTAATGATAAATCTTTTGATTGCATATAAATTAATATTTCATTCATTTTAAGATCTCTTGCTAATGGAATATCATCCATATCTTCAATATCATCATCTTCCTCATCATCATTATTTTGTTTCTTCTTTTTATTTTGTAATGCCTTTTCATCCAATAATTTATAGATCAAATTAGTAATTTTTGAATCTAATGATTGTACTAATGTAGTACCATTACGTTTCTGTTTAATCTTAACCATTTAGACAGATATTAATTGATCAAAATGTTTTATAAAGTTTATTTACATTTCAAAATTTGTTATAGAAATTTTTTTTACACCTATAATTTTTTTTTTGGTAAAGACAACAAAAATTTTCACCTAATAATTTCGATTTGAATTTGAAAGGTTAAAGACTACAATAAGGACATCTGAAGTTGATGGTGGAATAGTTTAAACACATTTGAGCAAAGTTAATAATATGCATTAAGATTTTCTTTCTTTCTTTTAAGAGAAAAAGACTTGTTTTGGTTCTATAATTATTAAAAACTTTAAACCTGAAACCATTAAAATATTTATAAAATGAAGTTGATTTAGGATTTAAAACTTAGATATCACCATTCTCTACAGCAAGAGCTCTATTCACTATTATTAAATGTTGTTTTAATCTTGGATCATTTTCACTAAAACATAAACCTCTTTCAAGATCAACTTTAGCATTTTCTAATTGACCAAGATTCATTGAAGCAATAGCTCTTCTTAAAAAATTATCAGGAGTATTAACTTGAGTACCTAATAAGAAATCAGCATCGTTATAACCTTCAATGAATTGTTTATTCAATATGTAGGCATCACATCTTGCTTGTAATATACCATTTAATTCTTGTAATTGAACACCAAATGATTCCCATTTAGCACGTCTTTGAGCCATATCAATAGCTAAAGATAATTGTTTTATAGCATCAGCAAGTTTTCTTTTCTTTAAGTTTTCAATACCTGAAGTAATCATCTTTTTTAACATTGGAGTTATTTGTTCATTTGGTTTTGGTGATTCAGGTATTTCAGAATTTAAACTAATTAAATCTTGAACCAATGTATTTAATTGTTGAACTTCTTCAACTAAATCAGGGTCTGTGTTTGATTCATCTACTGTAATCTTCTTTGATACAGGATCATATGTGAAAGGAAGAGACATTGTGTTGTTGTTGTTTGCTTCTTTGCTCTTAATTTTGGTTCTTTAGTAAACACGTCTTCATTTAATTTTAAAGTGTCTGCCAGCGCCAGTAAAAAAGACCACTTACCCTTCTAGAGAAACAAACGAGAATTTGCAGATAGTAGAAGAGATGAGTTAATAAAGACAAGTGTTGAGTCACAATCTGTATTTAAATCTGTTTTATTTGGTTTATTTGAACAGGTTTATAAAAGTTTTTTTAAGGAATAACAAATTAATAATTTCAAGAAGAAGTAATGGTTTACTATTTTAAATCTGTTGGTAATGATAATTCATTTGAATCAAATCCTAGATTTATTTATATGGGTAAAGATAAATATGAGAATGAAGATTTAATTAAATATGGATTGAAATCAGATATTTGGTTTCATGTAGAAAATTTAAGTAGTGCTCATGTTTATTTAAGGTTAAATGAAGATATTGGTGAAAGTTTTGATAATATACCTGAATCAATTTTAATTGATTGTTCACAATTAACAAAGGCTAATAGTATACAGGGGAATAAAAGAGATAATGTTACAATTATTTATACACCATGGTCTAATTTAAAGAAGACTAAAGGAATGGCTGATGGTGAAGTTAGTTTTAAGAATATTAAAAAAGTTAAAAAGATTCATGTTCAAACAAGAGATAATTCAATAATTAATAGATTAAAGAAGACAAGAGAAGAAATTATTGGTAAAGATCATTTAATAAAGGCAAAATTAGATGATGATAAATATTTAGCTAATAAGATAATTGAACAGAATAAGATTAAAAAATTAGAAGCTGAAGAAGAAAAGAAAAGAATTGCTGAAGAAAAGAGATTAAAAGAAACAATGTATGATGATCTTTGGGATGATGATGAAGCAGAAAAGAATAGTAATAAAAAGAGAATGTATGATCCAGAAGATGATTTTTGGTAAAGAACTACAATAATTTAACAATGCTTTAATTTATAAATAAAGAAAAAAAAAGTTTTGTACTTAATTTAAATATATATTTTATAGTGAATTTTATTTTTCATGATAATTTGAATTATTATTAAAGATAGTTTCATTCAAAAGATGATTAAATCATTTCTCTCTTTAGAACTTTTGTAAATAAATGATAAAATTGTTTGAAATACATATGATTTTTTTTTTTTTTTTTTGAAAATAGGGAAAATAAATTGAACACATAGACAATATCATCATAATAAATAAGGAGTTATATTAAATTAAAAGGAGATGATTTTTTTGAATAGAATGAAATTAATTTGCCACTTAATTGATTATTGAAATACAACAAGTATTGTAAAAGATTCTTCAAAAGAAAAAAAATGTATAATGACAATGAAACATAAATATGATATAGAGTTTAAAAAAGAGATTAATGAGACCAATTTTTGAAATATAATAAGAAAAAAAAAATCAAGAAAATAATAATATTAGTTTGATATAAAATTGATTGATTGAAATAGGTTTATTTGGTTTGTTATTGATGTAGTTTTTTTTCTTCTTTTTAAAGGTTTTTTTGTTTTGTATTGTTTAAGTTAAAAAATAAATAAATCTTTCATGATAATTTGTACATCTATGGGTTTAAATCAGCAGCAAATCTACCTTGACCTCTTTGACCATCCCATTTTTCAATCCAATCATTTGGACATAAAGAGTGGAAAGTTCTAAAGAATACTTGACATGGTTCAAATTCTTCACCTTTAGCGTTGACACACTTGTAGTAGTCAACGTATGATTGCCAGCAATGTTTGGTTTGGTTTTGATTTGGGAATCTAGCGTCGAAACCGACAGTTCTTAATTCGATGTTACCTTCAGCCATTTTATATTAGTTTTAAAATTTGTTTTGTTTAGAATTGAATTAAATATTAAAAAGAATTGTGTTTTTTTATTTTATTTGTTGAGTTTTTTGTAAAATTTTAATGCCTGATTTTTTTTTTTTTTTTTTTATTTGAGATTTTTTTTTTAAATTTTTTTTATTTTGATTGGTTAAAAATTTTGTTAAGTGTCGCCCGTTTTTTGGGAATTTGTGGCGACATGGGTACGCGTAAAAAAATATAACAACAAAATTTAATTTACTTGTTATTCCTCTTTTAATACACAATAAAACACAATATGGCTGTCCCATTCCCTGATATAGACCCTTATGCTACTCTTGGTCTAAGTACTGCGGCTTCTGAACAACAAATCAAAAAATCTTATAGAAAATTATGTCTTTTACATCATCCTGATAAATTAATAAATAAATCATTAAAAGAACAAGAAGATTCAAAATTAGAATTTGAAAAGATTCAATTTAGTTATTTAATCTTAAATGATTCTAAAAGAAAGAGTAGATATGATTTAACTGGTTCTTTAGAAGAATTAGATATTAATGGAGTTTCATTAGAAGATTTTGATTGGGTTGATTATTTTAATTCAAATAAAGTTGAAATTAATGAAGAAACAATTTTAAAAGATAAAAAACAATATAAAAATTCAAATGATGAAATTGATGATATTGTTGAAAGTTGGAATGAATCAAAAGGTGATTTTTTAAATCTTTTTGAAACAATTCCTCATACCGAAGTTAAAAGTTTTGAAGAAAAAAGATTATTTGAAATTATTGCAAGATTATTAGATGGTGGAGTTATAAATTCAACAAAGAAATGGGAAAGATATAGTAAAAATAGAGATAAATTATTTAAAAAATATAAAAGAGAAATTAAAGATGAAACTTTAGAAGCTAATGAATTAAAACAAGAATTAATGAATAAAAATAATGTTAAAAAATTAGATAATGAAGATGATTTAAAACAATTAATTCAACAAAAGAATAAAAATAGAATGGATTCATTAATTGCAAATTTAGAAGCTAAATATGCAAATCCAAAGAATAATAAAGGGAAATCAAAGAGAAATACTAAAAATATTCTAGAAGATATTGATGATGCAGAATTTGAACGTATTCAAAAGAAGTTTAAGAAATAACTTTTTATAACAATTAGCATTTAATATACATATCTAGCATTTCATTATATCACTATTTCATTATATTACTATTACTATAAAATCAATTGAACACCATCTTCAGAACTATCTTAATTTTGAAAAATTTCAAAGTCAGTGGTTTACTCTCAGAGTCAGAATGTAAGTTAATCTTCAGGGAATCAGTAGAAGAGAAAGTTGTAACAGTGGTCCAATCCTGCAATAGAGTAGAAGGCTAAATAAGTGAAAAAGTCATGGTAGATTGTGTTGAAGTCAATAATTATCTGATTATATGGTAATGTTCTCAGGGCTGATATTAGGGCATAATAATTTGGTGTATTTTTGTATATTAATTAATTAAATTAATCAATTTCAATAATTACTTAGCTTATATAGTGTTGATGTAGTATAGATTCTTTAATAAATAATAGATATAAATTATATATATATATATATATCATAACAATAAAGCTTCTTTTAAGGATTTTAGATCTTTCTCTTTCATTTCTCTTAATTCATTTTCTTGTTGGAGCTGTTTTTCACTTTCTGTCTTTGATCTAACAGAATCCTCTGTACTTCCTTCTGTACTTGTTTCATAAATGTAAGTTTTATCATTAATAGCTCTATGATTTGACTTACTAAAGCCAAAGTCTATAATGTATTCACGATCGACTTTATCACCATCGATTGCCCCATAAATTAAATTATATTTTGATAAATCACCATGCACAATATCTCTAGAATGTAGGTTTGCTAAAATGTCATAGAACTTATTATGATCGCTGTTATGCAAACCATCTTTATTGTGTTTAATATATGGCATCTTAATATATGGACCACATAATAAAAACTTTTCATTCTGATCTGCTAATGTTCCTAATCCAACTATCTTTTTATCTGGAAATTCTTTTTCATAATCATGATTTATTGATGATCTTGTTAATTTATTAGATAATTCTTCATCATTAATAATATTTTTGACATTTAGATCTAAAAACCCTACTTCAAGTATATCTAAAATACCTGGAATTTTACCCATAGATGGTTCGCCATCAACAATAATGTTCAATTGATCATCATTAGCAACTATTAAACTCTCCAATTCATGGAAAAAGCATTTGGTTGCTCTTTGAAATTTTTTGTTAAAATCCTCATATTCTAATTTTCCATCTCGCTTTTTAAAGTAACTTGACATTCTTAAAGGGTCGTATACTTTGTAACAAACAATGGTACCATTCTCAGGATCTATAACTTTAATTATGGTTGACCATGTTGTGTTGGGAATATTTCCTGATACTATCTTCATATTTTTTAATTCATCTTCACTAAACTTTTTGCTTATTTGTAGCTTTAATGGTTTGGTTGTTGAAGAAGTTAATGTTATAACTTTGTTAATTATTTCCATTATTTTACTTCCATCATAATCAGAGTCAACCAATCCAAATGTTTTATTACATTTTAACCAAATTGGTTCTGATAACCAACATTTGGAGCCTATAGGTTCTTTTCCATTGAACAATGTTTTAAAGAAATATGTTGTGAAATCATAACGCAAGCTTATTCTTTTAAGCTGTTCTCCTTGGTTAAGAACTACTCTTTTTAAAATTCTTTCACTGACCTCTTTTGCTAAATCTGTGCCAAATGATTCAAAATTATTCAAACCATCTAAAACTATACTTGCTAAAAACGATCCTAAACCTATATTTTTCTCTTTTAATGTTGAAATAGAAACTTTCAAATACTTGCAATTAATTATCTTATATTGTTGCCCAGTTGATGCATCTACTTTTGAAGAACATAGATGTTTTGAATTCACAATATCTTCAGAGAACTTATTAATCAACCTTTTTCTTTGTGTTTTTGATTTTTGTACCCATAATTCTTTTGTAAATTCTTCATTAAACATTTCTTGATAAATTTTCTTAAATCTTTCAAATGGTATTTTGTAGTAATAGAAATCAGTTCCATCTGAACCTAAAGCACATAATGAACTACCTGAAAAGAGACATTGTTGTAAGCTTTGTGTAAAAAAGGGTCCAAATCTTTTGACACCAATATCATTCTCATCTCTTTCTTTTGTTAAATCAGTAGCAGCAATAATTGAATAACTATTACCTATACCCTTGGTCTTTATTTCATGTACAAATTGGAATCCACTTTTGCTAAATGATAAACAGATATCAGTAATACAATTATAATAATTTAATTTTTGGTAAGGGAGATTGAAGTCTTTTTTCTGCTTTTTGAAAGTTGTTTGAGTGTCAGAATGAATTATATTGTAATCATCTTCTTTTGTTACATTTGTAATAATCTTAAATATTTGAGCAATAACATTATATAAATTATTTTTGAGATAGCTTTCAAGTACATGTTCTGATTTTATAGGAAGATCTGTAGCGAAATCTGATTGAAAGGTAACATTTATTCCACTTGTAAATAAATCAAAAATATCTGAATTATGCATACCTTTTAGAATTGAAGCATCTAATAACTGAATCATTTGATCTAAATTAATTTCTTCTGTTGGATTAATGTTTGGTATACAAAGTGACATATATTCATTAAAGAATTTATTATTGGGTTTGGAAATGGCCGTATCAGTTAATTTCTGACGTTTTGAACCTTCTGATACATTAGTGGCACATGAAGTAGTTTCAACATAACTTTTGTTAATATTATCTTCAAAGATCATATTTGAATCTGATTCTCTTGGAAGGTTTTTTGGTAACTCTAAAGATGGAACCACAACATTTAGAAAAGTTCCTATAAGAAACAAAGATAATAATTTACCACTGTCATCTTCTAATTCATCATATTTAGATTTAAGCATAATTGAATATTCTGTACAATAGTCATTTATAAAAGCATTTGAAAACTTCTTATAATCCACTGCCGCTTTGAAAGATAAAATGGACCAGGTTTTCAAAGTCTCTTTCATGAATTGGATTTGGAATTTCTTTCTATCTAATCCTTGATATTTCTTGATGGTAGATACATATTCATTTAACTGTTCTTTGATTGTATCATAATGATTACCATTCTTTTCAGCTTCATTTTTAAGATGGGTTTGATAAACGCTAATTAATTCATCATTAGAGTTACAATTAGACAATTCCTCCATTAAATTTTTGATATCTTCCCACCTTTTCTTGCCAAGTTGCAATATTTCATCGACTTCTATGCTAACCATGTTTATAAGAAAATATAACAAGCTGTCAGTGATGGATGTAAATTTTCAGAACTAATAACAGTGGAATGTGGAATAGATAGGAAGTTCTTTTAATTTTGTGACAAATGTACTTTTTTTATTTATATTTTTTTTAATTTTCTTGACTTCTCAGTTTTTTTTTTTCTCTCACTATTGTATTGACACAAAAATGCAAAAATGGCAGAATACTTCTCATTTAATTGCAGTAAAAAGATGTTCTTAAAATTATGAACTTATTAAGATCCCACCAGGATAGTTTTGGAATGTACTCTTTCTAACTCTGTACTCTGTAGATTATAGATAACTAAATAACTCATATCTTATCCTATTAGTATTAGTATTACTATTACTATTGGTTATGTAGCATTTACCTTGAGGGGAATTTTTAAATTTTTTTTTCCATTCATCCTTAAAATTTCTCAAAATTTCTGTGGGATTTTTTTTTTTTTTTCTATGTCGAAATAAATTAGAAATCAACATCAAAAACCAAATTTTACACCTCATCTCTTTCTTTATTTCTCGAGTTATTTCATTTAAATTCAAGTTAAAACCATGTCTGAAGAAAAGTTATTGTTAATCCCAGGTCCTATTGTCGTCTCTGAAAGAGTTAGATTAGCTCAATCAATCCAATCATTAGCTCATACTTCCCCAGAATTCATTAAAATTTTTCAATCTGCTTTAGTTAATTTAAGAAAATTATTTAAATCAACAAATTTAAAAGATCAAGGTATAGTTATTGCAGGTTCAGGTACTCTTGGTTGGGATATTGCTGCTTCAAATTTCATTGAACCTGAAGAAAATGTCTTGGTTTTATCAACTGGGTTCTTTTCAGATTCTTTTGCTGATTGTTTAAAAGTTTATGGTGCAAATGTTGATATTTTAACTGCTCCAACTGGTGATGTTGTTCCATTCACTGAAATTGAATCTCAATTAAAGAGTAAAAAATATGCCGCTATTACAATCACTCATGTTGATACTTCAACTGCTGTTGTATCAGATGTTGGTTCAATTGCTAAAATTGTTAAATCTGTTTCTCCAGAAACTTTAATCATTGTTGATGGTGTTTGTTCAGTTGGTGTTGAAAATATTGAAT
Source organism: Ruyongia namnaoensis (assembly GCA_030563805.1). Classification (NCBI taxonomy): domain Eukaryota; kingdom Fungi; phylum Ascomycota; class Saccharomycetes; order Phaffomycetales; family Wickerhamomycetaceae; genus Ruyongia; species Ruyongia namnaoensis. The sequence goes on from JAJMKA010000011.1 coordinate 52,062, forward strand.
TTTCAAATTGGGATTTAGATTATGTTTTAAGTGCTTCACAAAAGGCTATTGGTGTTCCATCAGGTTTATCAGTTTCTTTTGCTTCTGAAAGAGCTATTTCAAAAGCTTTAAATAGATCAAAACCATCAACTTTTTTCGCTTCTTTACAAAGATGGTTACCAATTATGATTAATTATGAAGCTGGTAAACCATCATATTTTGCAACTCCTGCTATTCAAACTGTTAATGCTTTAAGAGAATCTTTAGAAGAAATTTTAGAATCTGATCTTGATTCAAGATTTGCAAAACATAAAGAAACTTCTCAAAAATTTAAATCTGATTTAAAATCTATTGGTATTAATATTGTTCCAGTTAATTCAGAAGTTGCTGCTTCAGGTTTAACAGCTGCTTATTTCCCAGAAGGTGTTAATGGTCCGGAATTATTATCTTTAATTTATAAGAAAGGTATTGTTTTAGCTGGTGGTATTCATAAAGATATTAAAGATAAATATTTTAGAGTTGGTCATATGGGTGTTAGTGCTATTGATGATAAAAGAGGTGATGTTGATTTTGCCTTTAAAATCATTAAAGAAAGTTTAAATGAATTAGGTTACAAATGTTAAACTCCATTATATGAAAGAAAAAGTTTATAATAGTTATTTACTTGCCAGTGTTTTATAGAGCATTTATAATCAACTTAAATTGAAAAAAAAAGTTTAATCTTATCGAAATATATTGTTATTGTAGTCATAAGCCATCACTGTATACAGTCAATATTAGGGTCGAAAGAATCCATGTCAATTGTCAACTAGTTTCAAGTTTGAGATTACAATTAAGAGTAAAGATCTATAATTTTTTAAATATATGTATAATAAACTATGAATGAAAACAAAACATTAAAATGAAGGAAATAAAAAGCAAAATTTAACACTAATATATAAGAAGGATTTCAATTAATCAGTTATAAAATAATTTAAACTGATAATGGGAATTCACCAGCCCATTCATAAATTTCAGCCTTTTTGTTCTTTAATTCATCAGAACCTTGAGCAATTTTAGCTTTGAAATCTCTTAATTTATTAGCTTCAGTTGGTAATTCTGATTGAACTTTTTTAGCGTAATTAACAGCCCAGTCAATGTAATGAACAATTTTCTTAAAATCTTCTTCACCTAAACCTCTAGTTGTCATAGCTGGAGCACCAATTCTAACACCACCTGGAACTAAAGCTGATTTATCACCTGGAATTGAATTCTTGTTTAAAGCAATGTTAATGTTTTCACAAACAGTTTCAATTCTAGCACCATCAATACCCTTATCTCTTAAAGAGACTAAAACCATATGAGAATCAGTACCATTTGAAACTAATTTATAGTTTAATTGTTTAAATTCTTCTTCTAAAGCTTTAGCATTCTTTAAAACTTGTTCTTGATATAATTTAAATTCTGGAGTAGCAGCTTGTTTTAAAGCAGTAGCTAAAGCAGCAATGGTATGGTTATGTGGACCACCTTGATGACCTGGGAAAACTGAGAAGTTAATTGGGTTTTCTAAATCATATAAAACTTCTTTACCAGTCTTTGGGTTAACTGATCTAACACCTCTTCTAAAGAAAATCATAGCACCTCTTGGACCTCTTAAAGATTTATGGGTAGTGGTTGTAACGATATCAGCATATTCAAATGGAGATGGAATAACACCAGCAGCGATTAAACCTGAAATATGAGCCATATCAACAACTAAATAAGCACCAACTTTATCAGCAATTTCTCTCATTCTTTTATAATCAATTAATCTACAATAAGCAGAAGTACCAGCAACTAAAACTTTTGGTCTGAATAATAAAGCATTCTTTTCTAAAGTATCATAATCAATAATACCAGTTTCTAAATCAACTCTATATGGCATAGTTTCAAAATAAGTTGAAACAGCTGAAATTTTTCTAGTATCAGTTTGATAACCATGAGATAAATGACCACCATGAGGTAAATCAAGACCCATTAATCTTTCATGTGGTTTCATAATGGCTTGATAAACTTGTAAATTAGCTGGAGAACCTGATAAAGTTTGAACATTAACACCCCATTTATCAGCAGTAACGTGGAAAGCATTTAAAGCTCTTTCTTGACATAAAATTTCCATTCTATCAATATGTTCATTACCACCATAGTATCTAGCACCTGGGTAACCTTCAGAGTATTTGTTACACATTGGAGTTCCTAAAGCATCAAAAACAGCAGTTGAAGTGAAATTTTCTGAAGCAATTAAAACAATTGAATGACGTTGTCTATCGATTTCATCTTTAATGATTTGTTCAACTTCTGGATCAGTATCTTTTAAGTGACCTTCGACTAATTGTCTGTGTGATTCTGGTAAAGCGTATGGCATTGTGAATATGGTTTAAATTAAATTTAAATTGTAGAAATAAATAGAGTAAAAAAAAAATTAAGGGTATTAATTGAATTTATATATGAAAATTTTTCAATCATCGATTTCAATTTTTTTTTTTAATTTATCGTTTAATTAGAAAAATAATTATTAGAAAATAGAAAAATGAAAATTAAAATTAGTTTAGGAGTCATTAAACTGTGGAATTTTTTAAGGAAATATAGTTATACAATTGATACAGAACTACAAATTTAAAAAACAATTGAAATCTATTCGAATTAAACAATTTTTATTTGTTGAAGTTTTTCATATTTTTTGGATTTTTTGGTTATATTTTTTTTTTTGAAAACATGTCAATTTTTTTTGTTTTTGACTTCGGAAAAATTTTGAAAGTTTTTTTTTTTTTTTTGAGGCACGTGATTTTTTTTGATTTTGACTTCTTTTGTTTTCGGGATTTGACTTCTTGGAAATTTTGACTTCTTTAAATTATCACGTGATTAGTTTGAATGATTACATAATTAATTATCTAATACGGAAAACATACCGGATTCGGCAATATGGCCGTACTATGATAAGTTTCCATTTAACTTATAACTATAACTACTATTAATTACTTCTACTACGGTCTACAAATCTACGAATTAACACAATTAAGCTGCCAAGAGTACAGCGACATCTCCGACTGTTATTATATTGTCTCCATTGTATAATTTTACATCTTACACCTTCTTTCTAAACTTTAATTCCTTCTAATCATATATTGTAAAATACTATAACTTCAGATTATCCTTACTAACTTGTCTTCTCACTAACTTTACTAACTTGATTAAGATGAAAGTTGCTTCTATTCTGCATATTCTGTACCTTTTTCGAAAATTTGGTAGTAAGTCGTTTGATACTTGGGTGTTTTCCTTCTACTTTCTTCCTACTTACTTTTCCCTCTATTTGAATACTATAAAGAATGCAATTAATCCAACCTTATCAACAATATTCATTCTTTACTACTACTTAAAAGCCCACAAGTAATAATGAGATTCATTACTATTATCAATACTTTAATTACATTATTCAATTTTCAAATTATTAGAGCCGCTGGTTCTCCAAATGCTAACGCTGAAGCTATAGCTAATGCTCTACCTTGGGCAAAAGCTAATCCTTATGCTGAAGCTGCTGCTTATGCCTTCGCTGATGCTTATGCTGAAGCAATCGCTATCTCTCATCCTGACCCTGAAGCTTATGCATTAGCCCAATCTCCTGATGATTGTGCTGATATATCTTGTCATGCTTCTTGTGGGTTAATGATTATTTATGGTCAAGATTGTTCAAAAAATACAACTTCAACTTATTTTGCTCCTTATAATACTACTTGTCTTTGTGATCCTGATTCAACTTTCTTAAGTTATTATTCTCCTTGTATGAAATGTGGTTGGACTCTATGGAAATATTATTCTCCTTATTTAACTGATGCATTAGATGCTTGCCATAGTTTAACTTCAACAATTTCAACAGAACCAACTGGAACTCAAAGATGTTCAACAACTTTAACAAATATTTATACTCCAGATTATGGTATTCAAGCTTGTGAATATACTGGTGGTTGTACTACAACAACATCAGATTCAACTACTTCAACATCAACTTCTACAACTCCAACAACAACTTCAAGTACAACTACTCATATTACTCTTGCATCTGCTCAAACTCATACTGTTACAACAGATTTACAATTTACTTATACTTTAGATACTGATATTTATTCATGTGTTACAATGAGTTCTCAACAATTAAAATTATCAACTTCAAATCCAATTGAAATGGATTTTATTAGTTGGGATGTTCAATATTTAAATGATCAAAATTATACAACTTATTTCATCTTTAATTTTACAAATGATCAAGATTTAGTCTCAGATATTAAAATGTATACAAACAGTTCTTATCAATTAGGTACTTTAGATTCAAAAATTCAAAATCCTTCAGAATTTTGGGTTAATTTAAAAGAAGGTGCTTATGGTTTTATGACAAGTGAAAATTCAATTGTTGGTAATTCAAATTTAGTATTTTCAATTACTTATAATAATTCAGAATATGTTTATGGTTGGGAATGTTCTTCAGCTTCTTGGTCTGTTCTTGCATTTGTTGGTTTAAATTATTCAGATTATCAAAATCGTTGTAATGTTATTTATTTTACTTCTTTTGATTCTTGTGATGCATATGAAAATGTTGAAACTCAATATTCATCAGTTTTTAATTTTAGATCTTCAACATCAACAACAACTTCATCAAGTACTATTGCTTCAAGTTCAACTTCTTCCACTTCAACATCCATTTCTGAACCAATTGTTACAGGTTATTTAAAAAATGGTCAACCTCATTGGGATGTAATTATTCCTGGTTCTTTTGCAGAATTTAATTCAATTGAAATTCAATCAACTGATAATTTATCACCAACTTCATTTAAATTTACAACTGGTTCAATCTCATTAGATAATGAAGATGTTTCATCTGAAAGTACTATCGAAATTACTGATTTATCTTATACTTTAATTTATCCTAATTCAATTGATTCAAATTCAGAACTTATTTTCTCAATTAATTCTCAAGCTACTGGTGATGCACCTTATTCAAATTCTTTAGTTTTAACTATTGTTGAACCAAATGGTAATAGATTAGTTAAAAGATTCTATGCTTAAATCTACAAAAATGTGTTACAAGATTAATGATACAAAAATGATGTCTTTGAATAGCTTTTATATACTTTTATAAACTATTAACAATTAATTCCATCATTTTTAAAACTTTTTCTTCTTGATATTTAAATCCAATTATTTGTAATCCAACACCTGAACCATTTAATAAATCAATATCATAAGTATCAACTAATCTCTTTTCTAAATCATTTCTAATTTCATAAGAATTTCTTAATTCTTCATTATTTAAATCTAAATCTTTATCAATTGTAGTAACAGGGAAACAACCACTTGGAAAATCAATAACATTAACAAATTGACAATATGTTGAATCAATCCAATTTTCAAAAGTTGTACCACCAATAGCTGTACATGGTGATATTAAACCATCTAAATTTAATTCTTTTGACCAAATTTTAATAAATTCATTAACTGTTTTAGTTCTTTCATTTTGTATTTCCCATAATTTATTCAAATCTGTAATATTATTATTAGTTGGATAACTTTCACCAATTTCTAAACTTGTTGAATCAATAATTGTTTTACAACCATTACAAGTCATAAATAAACTTGCAAAATCACTTAATTTTGATAAAATTTCTTTATTTTCCCAAATTATAACAGTATGACCTGAGGATTCTAAAGCAGCTTTAACTTTTAATAAAGCTCTTGTTATTGATGGTATTGGTTTTAAAATTCCATCATCTAAAATAATACCAAAAGTTAATTTTTTATCTTTGGATAATTCAAAATTTGAATTCCAATTTAATGGTATAGTTCTTGAATCTAATAACCATGGTTTTGAATTTAAAATTATTTCCATATAAAGTTCTAAACTTTTTAAATCTTTTGAAATTGGTCCATTAATACCAAATAATGATTCATTACCATCAATAACAGTTTTATTTTTATGAGGTAATCTTTGACTTGAAGGTTTTAAACCAAATAAATTTGTAAATGAACAAGGTTGTCTAATTGAACCACCTAAATCTGTACCTATACCTAATGGAGATCCATTCATTGAAACCAATGCAACTTCACCACCACTTGAACCACCAGATGCTAATTTAATATTTAATGGATTTAAAGTTTTACCAAAGATATTATTATAAGTAACACTATTAAATGCACCAATTGGACAATTTGTTTTGACATAAAATATTGCACCTTCATCTCTTAATATTGAAACAATTGGTGAATCATTTAATTCAACTTTATTATTTTCAAATTTTAAATTTTCTAATAACCCAATTGTTGAATATCTATTTTTAATATTAAATTCATCTTTAAAAGAAATTGGTAAACCATGTAATTTACCTTTTAATTTCCCAGTTTTATTATAATATAAATCTAATTCTTTTGAATATTCAATTGCATCTAAAAAGAATATTTCTGATAATGAATTAACTAATTGATTTGATAATTGAGCTCTATGACAAAATGCTTTTGTAACTTTTTCACAAGTCCAATTTTTGGATTTAATTTGTTGTAATATATGAATAGCTGAAGATTCAGTAATCTCTATTTCTTCAATAGTTAGATATTTTAAAGGAATATTTGTTATATTTGATTCTGTTGTTGATAAATTAATTTCATTTCTCCATTCTTCAGGTATTTGTTTTGAACGTTGTTCTAATTTAGCTTGTACTAACAATTGAGCTTCTTGACTTATCATTATATGTATTTGATGAAAGATGATGGAAGTAGTGGTCAAGTGATCAAATAGCTCTTTTAAAAGTTAAATTGAATGCGTGGTAAGCCAAATTTATAAGTGAGTAAGAATCATGCTTATATTTTAATTTGTGAAAAAGTGAAAAATTATTTTGGTGGAGGTTGTTGGTGGGCAGTTGATGATAATTGGTTTGTAAGTATGCAGGTGGGTATTGATAGCATTGTAGTTGGATAGTTGATAGTGAGAAGGTAGCTGTGTACTATCACAGATTACACTACTAATATAGTAATAATTATATGTTATTTACTACTAACCATTAACGTATATTTTATCGGTCGAGTTTTAATTACCAACCCCAAAAAGGTTAAATGATTAGCTTTGACATATAGAGAAAGTAGCCAATGAGAGCGCAGTTAAACAGCATTACCCTAAGGAACTTGACCTTTCAAATATACTGGTTATTTGACCCACAAGAGATAAGTAAGTAAGCTAAATTTTCAATGAATTTGAACTTCTTTAATGAGCAGTTTTCTCGAGAAACGAAATGTCCGATTTAGGTACCTCTATAGTGATTAATAGTAAATGTGTGGAAGTAGAGTAGTGAGAGAGATGGGAGTAGTACCATTATGTAGCTGATAACCAGCTGAACACAACCATGTAATAATATCCACTACTTCCCTCACAAAACACTACACAAACTACACAAACACTGCACAATTTTTCTTCAACGCTGATTGGCTCAAGACTTTTCAGTTTTTTTTGTTAGTCTAAAATGATGGAATAGATAAAATTTTTCTTCCTAATTTTTTTTTCACCTTTTCTTTCTTTCTTTTAAACCAATTAAGTTTTAAAGAGTCTTTAAAGATGAATCCTTTATTCACTATAATATCATTCTTATTAGTTGCTTTCTTAGCTAAAGCTGATACCACTGAAAATTCAACCACTTTTGAACATGTCGTAATAGAATTTCTTTATGACAGTGATGGTCAAGGTTTTGCTACTGAAAACTATGTTAAATTCTCTGTTTCCTTCCAAGATAGAATCTTTATCTACAATTCCTCTGCTCCAGCTAATGTCTCTGGTATATACAACGTAGAAGGTCACATTGGTGTCTATGGTGAATTCTTAGCTAGAGAAATTGATGATGGTGAATATTATATTACTGTTGATAGTGTTAGTGGTAGATTAGCTTATTCAAAAGGTAGTTCTAACATTGATGGTATTTGGTTTATTAAAGATGGTTACATGTACTACGATTACCACAAAGTTTTCTTAGCTTGTCAACGTGATACTGATTTATATGAATATGATTTATTCTGGAAAGGTGCTTCAAGTCTTGCAGAATGTGAAAATGATAATTTCTTAGTTCATTTACAAGCTTATACCTCTGATGAAAGTATCTTAACAGATTATTTACCAGATGTTTACACTGAAAAGATTTGGTCAACTGCTACTGATAACACTGCTACTACAACAACTGCTGTTACAACCCCAGCTTCAACTTCAACAACAACTGCTACAAATGGTGCTGTTGGTAACTTCAACCAAGCTTCAACCGTTGGTTTCTTTACTGTTTTAGTTTCATTCTTCAGTATGTTAATCTAAGTTTGAGATACTTCAAATATTCCAACAACTACAAAAAATATTTCTTTTCATTTAGAGCTTAATTTTTAATTATCTCAATTAATTATTCCCACAATTTCTTATTCATGTTTCCCTTTTTTTTAATGTCTTCATCAATATTATTACCTCATTCCTTCCTTCTCATTTTCTATAATCTTCTCCCATCAAGCATATACAATCATTTTGAAAAAGGGTGGAGAGAGATTATTCATTTTTTCTTTTTCTTTCCTTTAATTTATGAGTATATTTAGATTGCAATTTTAGAAACCAAGAAAAGAAAAAAGAAACTACTACATGAAGTTTACACTCTTGTATTTCCATTATATGTATATATACAGCTAATAATAATGTCAACTTAATAATTATACCATCACTTGTAAACTTATTCGATGTAAAACAACAAAAATTTAAGTGCAGTCAGTTTTCGAAATAATTTCCAAAGGGTTTTTTTATAATATTTTTTAGTTCAAACTTTTTTTTTAACAATGGAGATCTCATTAAGGTTTGAATTGTTGGATTGAATGGTTGTTTTGAGCGTTGTTTTGTTAGTGGAGGTGTGGTTTATAATGGGTGTTTATTGTCTTATAATGGATTGGTATTAATGAGAGTTGAAACCAGCTCATTACACTCATTATTACCTTAGTTATACCATATTGTAAAACTAGAAGTACTTAAAGGTCAGAAAATGTTCGGATGTCACGTGTTAATTTCATTTTATTAATGTCGATTTTTTATGTAATTTTGCCATCAGAATTCAATTAATCAAATACAACAATTGTTAAAGTTACAAGAAAGTTTATAAATGCTGGGTAGTTTAACTAGAAATCTATACTCACATTCAACTTCTCGTAAAATAATCACTTCTTCAATTGCAATTGGTTTATTATCAACAATCTCAATCCGTTATTTTAATTCCCAATCATCATCAATAATGTCATCAATTAATCCACCAAGTTGGAAATTCTCAACTGATGATATTAAATCATTATCAGAAAATTATATTAATGATTGTAAAGCTTTAGATGATAAAGTTGCTAAAATTGAAAATCCAACTATTGAAAATTGTTTAACTCCTTATATTAATTTTCATCAATCAAAAGAAGGTTTAATTAATCAATTAACTTTTTTATTACACGTTTCAAGAGATAAAGAAATTAGAGATATTTCAAGTGATGTTGAAGCTAAAATTAGAGATTTTGGTATTGAAAGTTCTTTAAGAGAAGATGTTTATAAAACTTTTAATAAATTATATGAATCAACTAAAAATGATTCTTCAATTGATTATGAAACTAAAAGATTTTTAGAAAAAACAATTAAAGAATATAAAAGAAATGGTCTTTCTTTAGATTTAGAAAAGAGAGAAAAAGTTAAAGAAATTAAAAAAAGATTAAGTACTCTTTCTTTAACTTTTGGTAAAAATTTAGGTGAACAAAATGGGTTTATTGAATTTACTAAAGAAGAATTAGAAGGTGTTCCAAAAGATGTTATTGATCAATTTGAAATTTCAAAAGATGATGAAAATAAAGTTAAAATGACTTTTAAATATCCTGATCTTTTCCCAGTTTTAAAATATGCTAAATTAGAAGAAACTAGAAAAAGAGCATTTTTAGGTGATCAAGGTAAATGTCCAGAAAATGAACCTTTATTATTAGAAGCTGTTAAATTAAGATATGAATTAGCTCAATTATTAGGTTATGATAATTTTGGTGATTATAATTTAGAAGAAAGAATGGCAAAAAATTCAAAAAATGTTAAAGAATTTTTAAATGATTTAAAAGAAAAATTAACTCCATTAGGTGAAAAAGAATTAATTTTATTAAAAGATTTAAAAAAGAAAGAATTAAATTTAGATTTAACAAAATCAATTGATTATTATGTTTGGGATCATAGATATTTTGATACAAAATTATTAGAAGCTGAATATTCAATTGATCATCAAAAAATTTCTGAATATTTTGAAATGAATTCAACAATTTCAAAAATGTTAAATATTTTTGAAACTTTATTTAAATTAAAATTTGAACAAGTTGAAAAATTTGATCAATGGGATATTGATACAAAATTATTTAAAGTTTTTAAAGAAAATAATGAATTTGTTGGTTGGATTTATCTTGATTTACATCCAAGAGATGGTAAATATGGTCATGCAGCAAATTTTGGTTTATATCCTGGTTATTTATCATCAGATGGTAAAACAAGATCTTATCCAGTCACTGCTTTAGTTTGTAATTTTTCAAAACCTTCAGCAACAAAACCTTCATTATTAAAACATGATGAAGTTACAACATTTTTCCATGAATTAGGTCATGGTATTCATGATTTAGTATCAAATACAAAATATGCAAAATTTCATGGTCCAAGTGCTGTTAGTTGGGATTTTGTTGAATGTCCTTCACAAATGTTAGAATTTTGGACTTGGTCAAAAGATCAATTAAAATCTTTAAGTTCTCATTATACAACTGGTGAATCATTACCTGATGATTTAATTGAAAAATTAATTGCTTCTAAAAATGTTAATGGTGGTTTATTTAATTTAAGACAATTACATTTTGCATTATTTGATATTACTTTACATTCAATTAATAATATTGATCAATTACCAAATATTCCTGAATTTTGGAATCAATCAAGACAAGATATTGCATTAGTATCAAATGGTAATGAAGTTTCAAAAGGTTATAATTCATTTAATCATATTATGGGTGGTTATCAAGCAGGTTATTATGGTTATCTATATTCACAAGTCTTTGCAACTGATATTTATTATACAATGTTTAAAAAGAATCCAATGGATTCAAATGTTGGTGTTAAATATAGAGATATTATTCTTGGTAGGGGTGGTAAATATGATGAAACTGATAATTTAAAAGAATTATTAGGTAGAGAACCAAATAATGAAGCCTTTTCAAAAGAATTAGGTTTAGCATAATTTTGTTGTAATACTTTAAGTATATCTTTAATTAATCATTAAATGCATTTATTCTTTCACTATTAGCATTGTTATAATTCTGTAGTATTGATATTAACCATTATTTTTGTCTGATCTCTCCTACTAGTAGAACGCTTAGGATAGTACTTTTACTGTTTTATGAACAAAACTCAAAACCATATATAATTAATGAAATTGAAAGCATAATTACTAACAAATTCAATGAGATAATCAATCTACTGGTATATACTAATACAAAGACCAAACTGGAAGTATAATAAGTATAATAACAATAATAATTTATGGGCCATATCACGTGACTTCAGTGTCATATCACGTGACCACGCTCTCCACTAGTTCTATTAACGAAACAACGGAAAATATAAGATGCTTGCGTGGCGTAATGGCAACGCGTCTGACTTCTAATCAGAAGATTCTGGGTTCGACCCCCAGCGTGAGTGCTTTCTTTTTTTTGCTTCCAGTAACAATTATTTTTTTGGTATCATTAAATAGATACAGATCACAGCTACAATATCAGCTATTCAATACTCCCTCAAACACTCTGTAACCTTCACAAATTCCAATTTTAACATTTCTCCCACAAAAAAAATCCACCAGCATAAAAATAAAAAAAAAAATAATCTTCTCCAGAAAAATTCAAAAATCAAATTATCCTTCTTTTTAAAAGTTTTATTATTTAATTTAAGAAAGGTTATTTTGTGTTAAAAGTCTATATTTGTTGGTGTTCAATGAGTTTAGAAAAGAGTACAGTTGTCAAGACTGAAGAAAAGTCATCAATTCCTGCTTCTGTGAAAGGTGCTGTTGATCAAGACCCTTGGTTATCACCTTTTGCTGGTGAATTAGTTAAAAGAAGAGCATTAGCTGATAATTGGTTACAAAAATTTAATGAAACTGAAAATGGATTATTAAACTTTGCAAATTCATACAAGACTTATGGTATTCATGCTAATAAACAAGATAAAACTATAACATATAAAGAATGGGCTCCAAATGCTATTGAAGCTAGTCTTGTTGGTGATTTTAATAATTGGGATATAAATTCAAATAAAATGATTAAAGATTCTTTTGGTAATTTTTCAATAACTTTAAATCCAATAAATAATGGTAAATATTTTGCAATTCCTCATGATTCAAAAATTAAAATTTGTTTAACTTTATCAAATGGTGAAAAATTATATAGATTACCAACTTGGATTAAAAGAGCTACTCAACCTGAAAAAGGTTCAAATTATGTTTCATTTGATGCAAGATTTTGGAATCCTGAAAATGAATATCAATTTAAATATAATAGACCAAAACCTGATCCGAGTTTAAGAATTTATGAAGCTCATATTGGTATTTCAAGTCCTGATCCAAAAATTGCTTCTTATAAAGAATTTACTAAAAATGTTTTACCAAGAATTAAAGATTTAGGTTATAATACTATTCAATTAATGGCAATTATGGAACATGCTTATTATGCTTCTTTTGGTTATCAAGTTACAAATTTTTTTGCAATTAGTTCAAGATTTGGTACTCCAGAAGATTTAAAAGAATTAATTGATACTGCTCATTCTTTAAATATTGTTGTTTTATTAGATGTTGTTCATTCTCATGCTTCTAAAAATGTTGATGATGGTTTAAATATGTTTGATGGTACTGATTATCAATATTTTCATTCTGGTGGTAAAGGTTCTCATCCTTTATGGGATTCAAGATTATTTAATTATGGTAATTATGAAGTCTTGAGATTTTTATTATCAAATTTAAAATTTTATTTAGATGTTTATAAATTTGATGGTTTTAGATTTGATGGTGTTACTTCAATGTTATATTTACATCATGGTGTTGGTGCAGGTGGTGCTTTTAGTGGTGATTATAATGAATATTTACATGAAAATTCAGCTGTTGATCATGAAGCTATTGCTTATTTAATGTTAGCAAATGATTTAATTAATCAAACTGCAGAATTAGAAAATACAAAATTTGTTTCAATTGCTGAAGATGTATCTGGTATGCCAACTCTTGGTACAAAAAGATCTGATGGTGGTATTGGTTTTGATTATAGATTAGCTATGGCATTACCTGATATGTGGATTAAAATTTTAAAAGAACAAAGTGATGAAGATTGGGATTTAAATAAAATTTGTCATACTTTAACTAATCGTCGTTATACAGAAAAATGTATTGCTTATTGTGAAAGTCATGATCAAGCTTTAGTTGGTGATAAAACTTTAGCATTTTGGTTAATGGATGCAGAAATGTATACAAATATGAGTGTTCTATCACCATTAACACCAGTTATTGATAGAGGTTTATCATTACATAAAATGATTAGATTATTAACTCATTCTTTAGGTGGTGAAGGTTATTTAAATTTTGAAGGTAATGAATTTGGTCATCCTGAATGGTTAGATTTCCCAAATACTAATAATGGTCAATCTTATCATTATGCAAGAAGGCAGTTTAATTTAATTGATGATGATTTATTAAGATATAAATTCTTATATAGATTTGATAAAGCAATGCAACATTTAGAAGCTAAATTTGGTTGGTTACATAAATCTTATTGTTATATTTCTTTAAAAAATGAACAAGATAAAGTTTTAGTATTTGAAAAAGCTGGTCTTTTATTCATTTTTAATTTTAATCCAAATAATTCATTTACAGATTATAGAGTTGGTATAGAGACTTCTGGTACTTATAAAATTGTTTTAAATTCAGATGATGATTTCTATGGAGGCCATAATAGAGTTGATAATAATACTAAATTCTTTACAACTGATCTTGAATGGAATAATAGAAAAAATTTCTTACAAGTTTATATTCCATCAAGATGTGCACTCGTTTTAGCATTAGAAAAAGATATTTAATTGTTTAGTGAAATTTTAATAATTAATTCATATTTGTGTTTATTTTAAAGAAAAGTATGAAGAGAAACCAATAATTGGTTAATATAATAAAAAAAGAAAAAAAGTTTATGCGTTTTCAAATTCTATCATGTATTTATTTTTTGTTTAATATTAATATAAAAAATAAATTTTATTTTGCTTTATATACTTTTAATCTATCATTAAGTCTTTTTAATTCTAATTTATAAAGATTTTTTTGTAAACTTGATCTCATTTTATCTTTATTTAATTTAACTAACAATTTTTCAATATATTTAAATTTTAAATTTAAATCATCAATTTTATCAAAAATCATTAATTCATCTTTAATTTTAATATTAATTGTTTCACTTGCATTAAAAAAATTTAAACCTAATTCAGGATTTTTATTAATTAACCAAAGACCAAAATTCCAAACAAAATCTTCATCATTTAAAAAATGTTTATGAACAATATCAATAATTTTTGTTAAATCAGATTTAAATAATGAATCAAATTTAATACCATCTTCTAAATCTTTTAAAATATTAAAAACTTTTAAATATTCACCATTTTTATAATAAATTTGTGTTAATGCAATAAATTTATTATTTTCAATTAAAAATTTTAATAATAATTCATGATCTAAATTATTTGAATTAATTAAATCTAAAATTTTATCATCATTAAATTTTGATTCTTTAAGTAAAGTTGTTTCTAAACTTTTAATAATATCAATATTTTTTGTAAATTTTTCCTTTTTTAACCAAATATTTAAAAATTTATTAAAAAATTCATTAAATAAATCATCTTTAATAATATTCTTTTTTAAATCTTCAATTAATGGAATTAAACCATTAAAAATCCATAATTCACCAAATATATCATAATTAAAAATATAAATTAAAATTCTTGGATCAATAATACCACTTGTCCAATTTTCTAAAGAATTATTATCAATTGAATAACTAATTTTTTTAATTTTTAAATATAATAAAGCAATCCAAAGATTAATAAATTCTAATTCAATAACACCTAATTCATTTGATGGATCAATTGATTTTAATTCTTGATTTAATTGATCAATAAATTCTTCAATTTCTTTATTATTATTATTTTTTAAATTAATTTGATCATAATTTAAATTTAATCTAATTAATCTTGGTGATGGTAAAATTAATTTAATAAATTCTTTATTAAATAAAACTAATGAAGTTTTAATAATTGAAATTTTTGAAACAAAATTTGTTTCATCTAATAATCTTTTATTTAATGATTCATTATCTAAAATTGAATTAATTGATGATAATTTAATTAAATCAATTAATTGATTATAAGGTAATTCAAAAAATGATGATAAATTTTGAACTTTAATATTTGAATTTTTATTAAATTTAAAAGATTGTAATTCAGTTTGATCATTTAAAGAATTTATTGTTATTGAATTATTAAGACCAGTTATTATATAAGGATAATCAATAGCTAAAGAATCAGGATATCTTTGTAATGGAATTGTACCTCTTGAAATATCACCAAATGAATTAACAACTAAACCCATTGCAGGTTCATTTAAATCATTACCAGATGTTAAAAAGAATTCATCATTTGATACAGGTAAAATAAAAGGATTTAATTCAATATTTTCATTATGACTAATTGGAAATAATGGAATTTTTTGAAAATTTTCTAAATCAATTAAATCATAATTATTTTGATTTGATACTAATGATAAATCAGATCTTCTAAGACCTTTAATTGAATCAGGATAAGAAATATCTTTAACTAATCTTAAAGCAGTTGGAGTAACATTAATAATTCTTAATTGTTGTTTTGTATAAATTACAACATGAACACCATTTGAATCATTTTTAGCTTTATTATCAAAATCTAAAGAAATATCATTAACTTCTTTAACTCTACCAATATTTGCAGGAGAAAATTCAGGTAATAAAAAGCAAGATAATAAACCACCTGATAAAACTAAAGCTTTATCAATTTTTGGTAATAAAATAATTTTTTTAATTGGATTTTTTCTATTTTGATGAAAATTATTTCTTGAAATTAAAATAAATGAATTTTCAATTTTAAAATAATGTAAAATTTCACCAATTGAAGTACCAATATAAATATTATCTTCAAATTTTTCAATATAAGTTGGATAAGAATTTTCAGAATCTTTTAAATCAGGATTTAATAATTGAATTGAATCAATTAAATTTGAAATTGAATAAGGACCAGGTGTTGAAGATAAAATTTTAAAAGTATTATCAATTTCTTCATCTTTTTCTTCTTTTACTGCTTCTTTTTCCTCATTTACTTCAATTTTGATGTTTTCATTATTTAAATCTTGAGCTTCATTAATATTTTCTTCTTGTATTGAAGGTTGTTCAGACTCTTCTCTAATATCTTCAGTTATAGGTTCTTTAATCTCTTGAGAATCTTCATTAGTAATATCTTCTTTAATTTCAGTTGAATTATTATCATTATTCTGTATTATTTCTTGAATTTGATTATTTTCTTGTTGTAATTCTTCAACTTCTTTAGTTATTTCATTAGTTAATTCTTCATTTTCCTTTTCATTTTCATTTTGATTTTCAATTTCTTGTTCAGTTTGAATTTCAATTTCAGTATCATCTTTATCATTATCTTCATTATTTGTTGGTTTAACATTTTCTGGCTGTTGTTCAATTTCTATTATATTTTCATTATTTTGTTCTTCAATATTTATACTATCAGATGAATCAATTTTAGGTTCTTCAGTTATATCCTCAGAATTTGTTGTCAATGTTAATGGTTCAGTTATCTCTGAGATAGTATTAGTTGATGATGGTGGTAATGATTGTAATTCAGTTTCAGTTTCAATTTTATTGGAATCAGTTATTGGTTCAATTGTTGTATTAATTTCATCTTCTATTAAAGTATCTTTATCTTTTGAATCAATTTGAATTTCATTATTTTCTTCTTGTTGTTCAGTTTGATTTGTATCGATTGTTTCTTCTTGTTCTTCAATTTGGTTTTTAACAATTGTTTCTTCTTGTTCTTCAATTTGATTTGTATCAATTGTACTTGATTCAGATTCAATTGTTGAAGTAATTGTATTATCTAAATTACTTGTTGTATTATCATCTATTTGCTCGTTTAATTTTTCAACTTCATTACTTTGTTGTTCATTCGAATTTGATCTTATATTTGAATCAATCGAAGTTTTATCATCAATTGGTACAAAATTGGTAGTATCTATATCTGTATTTGTATCATTTCCAATGTCTTTAGTTATTGAAACATCTAATTGTTGATCATCATTATCATCTTTATTATTATCTTTTGGAATCTTACCCAGATCATTATTTGTTGTTGTTGAAGTTGAAGATGAAGATTGTTTCTTCTTCTTGTTATTTTTATTATTCTTTTTATTCTTTGCCATTTCACTAATCTCTTAATCAAGATTCTAAACTATTTCAATTAAATTAAATCTTTTATTATTTATGTTTGAATTCAATTTTATAATCGTTGGTCTTAAAAAAAAACCTATAGAACAATCACGTGATATTATGTAAGATATTACGTAAGCATTGCCTTATTGTGTGGTCGATTTGTGAATTTTTAGGAGTATCGTTGTTGCTTCACTAGCTCAGTCGGTAGAGCGTCAGTCTCATAATCTGAAGGTCGACAGTTCGAACCTGCCGTGGAGCACATAAATTTTTTTCGTCGATCTGTCACGTGATTCTGCCAATTCATTATTGTTTTCGTGGTTTTTTCAATTTTTTGTTTTTTTTTTCAGTGGTTAATAATTTAGTATTTTCTTAAGTTGATTTCAATAATTTTGTATGTTGTTGATTAAAGTTCTAAAATAATTGAAAACTAATGTTCATGATTTAGATCCCCCTAAGAGGATTGAAGTACTATTCATCTTCATCTAAACATTGGTTTCAAGACTGCGTAAGCATTCAAAATTGTGAATTCGTATCTTTTTTGATAATGCTAGTCATTCATATATTTTAATAATATTTATATGCTTAACACTAGGATTATAATGAATAGTGTGCTAACTTGATATATATTCTTTATAAAATCTGAAGGGAATATTTCATTCTCATTAGTTTTAAAGGATCATGATAAGTTATTCTTATAATATGAATTATTTAAATTAATTAAAGATTAAATCAATTTCTGGTTTAGTTTTGAATTTTAATTTCAATATTATTATACCATGACTTATTATAATATCAATTATAAGTTATAATTACTAGTTAATTTTTAGAAAGATAGATTATTGAAATAATATAATTTATGTGTTTTTTAAATTAAATTGAATTATTTGGCTAGTAAAGACCTCCTTTTTAAGTAATAATTAATAAATATATGAGAGATTACTTTAATAGTATTCTTTTATAGATTTTATTAAGAAATTTTTTTATTATTGTAGTTTTGTAAATAAATCTGTTAATCTAAAAAATTCTGTCAAGTGTCAATTGTCATTTTTTTCTAGATTTTTTTTCACCAAACTGAATTCATTCATTCATTCATTATCTGGTTTATACAAAAATTCTTAATTATACTCTAAGTTTACTGTAAGCCTGTTTTTAAAAATTTCGTTTTCCAAATGATGATTTGTTGTTTTGTTGCCAAACATTAACCCTAAATATGATTTGAATTATGTTCTTAATTAAGTTGGTTAATTTCAAATTGAAACTACTACTGTTATGTTCATTATATTTGAGATTTAAATTTTAAGGAATATAAGTTATAACTAGTATCATTAGTTTTAACTTATTACTTAATTATTACAATATAACTTATTAGAGTTGTATTTTGAATTAGAATATAATGAATTAATTACTAGAATTATTAATTTTTTAAAAATTTTAATTAAAAAGGATAGATTATTGAAATAATATAGTTTATCTTTTTTTTTAATTTGAAAAGTACTAGTAATACCTCTTTTTATATATAAGAGATTACTTTAATAAGTATTCTTTTATAGATTTTAATTACAAATAATTGATTCTGCCAATTTTTAGTTGGTGTATTTTTCGTGGTTTTTGTCGAATTAAAAAAAAAAATTCTAATTAATCTAATTACCTTAAAATTATCTCTGGAAAAGTATTCTTTGAGTGTCTCTCTCAAGTGTAAATACCATTTGGTGAAGTGGTTAGTCCATATGCAGCTTTCTTCAAGTCTAAAGTCTAAGCCAATGGCTGAATATTGATGTGTTATTTTAATGTTTTATTTTATTTAATGTTCTCTGAGTTTATACTCTGAGTTTATACTGCTTAAAACTAATAAAAATTATAACATAAAGGTTATTGTCATGAATTAAAGTATTATTATATTTTAAGTTGATCAATTAATTTTGTTTAATTTTAATACTTTCAATATCAATATAATCCAACATATGTTTTAAAGCAGAGATTATTGAATCAATATATTCTTTATCAATAATTACAAATTACTACTAGTACAAATAATTTAATTATAGAGGATAGATTATTGAAATAATATAATATTTTATCTTTATTAATTTGAAAGTTCTAGTAACCCCCTTTATCAATGAATTAATATATGTGAAAGGATACTTGTATTCTTTTATTGATTATATTAGATGAAAATTGTAGTTTATTATTAAGGTGTATGCGATAAGAGGGATAGAATAGAGAGAAAGACTTGATATACCTAAGTTTACTCTCTTTCCATTAACATAACACTACACAATATACATTACAGCATAGTGTATACACCAAGATCTATACCACTTCTACTTTAAAATTTTGGTATTGAAATCTGCAGCTGTGAAGAATCGAATAAATGTTGAAAAAATAAATTGAAGTTAAAAACGTTTTGAAGAGATTGAAGAAATGAAGAAGAAGAGATGGAGATTAGAAGAGTATTATGAGTCAAATTGATAACTCCCTTGATGACTTGAGTAGTGGGATGTGTCAAGTGTACTAAACTGATTTATCAAAGCCTGTTAACAGTTGTCACTTGTCGGTGTGAAATGAGAGAGTAGGTTCAGGCACAATAAATTTTGATTGGTTCCTGAATTTTCCAACATATGGTATTAGTTGTGGGTTTTGTCCTTGTCTTTTATGTCAAGTGTCGGTATTAGTGAATAGTGGTAACTGGTATATCTGTTTGTATCTTACTGCTTACACTTATACAAGATTACTCTACTACTCTACAACTACACTTATATCTCTTCTATCTCCCACTTAATTTAATTCAATTCAATTTATATGTGGATTTTGGAGCCTTTTCCTAATTATTTTGATGTACCTTTCAATATTTCAAAACTAGTTTACAATCTCTCTAGTCTGTATAAATCGGCCAAATAGTGTGATTAAGTGTCTATGGGTTCATCTTTATCTTTTTTCTTTCGTAGATGTTAAAGACTTGGAAGTTAAGAGTTAATAGTGACAGTCGCTATTATAATTTAATTAGTTGGGTATTAAAGGTACGGTTAACTTTGATCTGTTTGATCTCTTTATATAATTTGTTAGTATTATTTAATATTTTTGGATAATTAAACTTCAATAATCCCCTATTTATTATTTAATATAAATCAACTCAACAACAACTAATTTCAAGCTGACGTTTTTTATTTGTCCATTTTTTTCAATTTTAATATATTGATTTTCCACTTTTCGACGTGACAAAAATTAATTAAAATTTTGAATTCAACGATTACAAAACAAAAAAAAATTGTATATAAAACGGTTAAATTAATAAATAAATATTATCCCATTAATCCTTAAAACTATTAGAATTAAAACTGAAAACTTGAATTTTTAAAGTGACGTTTTTAAATTCAAAATTAAATAAAAAAATTTCTAAATTTGGGTTGCTATTTTTTTCACTTTTTTTTGTTTTTGCCCTTTAAAAAAATTCATCAACAAAATTAATAAAATTTAAATAAAATTTTTAATTCTCTTTCTTATATTTATTTCTAATTTAAAAGTAAAGAATAAAGAAAGAAAGAATTGATTTAACACCTTTTTTTAATTTAATTATCTTTTCATCCCGTCTATTGATTTCTCAGTTCTTTTGAATTTCTTACCTATTTTTTTTTATTTTGTCTTTTTTGCCTTCAGAAATAAATTCAAGTTTTGAAAGAAATATACTTGCTTTTATTAAAAAAATTATCTAAAGAAAGAATTAAAAAGCAGTTTATAGGTTTATCATTTTGCTTTATTTCCTCCCAATAACTTCAATAACTGTCTGTTTTTTCTAAATAATTGTGTCTGTTTTCATTAACTGTTAATTTCCTGGATCTCATAAAGAAAAAAAATTTTGGTGTCACTTTTTTAATATTACATTTTATATCTTGTTAAAATCTTCAAGTGTTTCCCAAAGTTATATTTAATTTGTTTTGTTCATCCCCTTTGTCATTATCAATTCATTTACTTTTTAGTTTTATCTGCTTCCTTTTAGTTTGTTTCTAACTTATATAGTTTTTTGTGTCAATTAATCATGTCCTTCAACTCTTTTGAAAATATTAATTCAACAACTCCATCTGAACCTCCTCAAGATTCATCACTGCAACCAAACTTATCAGCAGATCAACAACAACAACAACAAGCTTCATTCAACCCTGCAATTCCTAACCCTCCTTCATCAACTGCTTCAACCTCTTCATCTCCTCCAAAAACTTTATGGATGGGTGATTTAGATTCTTGGTTAGGTGAAGAAGATGTTTCAAATATTTGGGCTTCTTTAGGTTTTAGAGTCCTTGTAAAATTAATCAAAGCTAAAAAGGGTACTCCTGCTGCTAATTTAAATACTGGTCATGCAGGTTATTGTTTTATTGAATTTGATAGTTATGATGATGCTAAAAAGGCTTTAGCTCTTAATGGTACAATGGTTCAAAATTCAAATTCAAATAGATTATTAAGATTAAATTGGGCTTCTGGTGCTACTTTAAATGCTCAAATCCCAAATACTCCTGAATATTCTTTATTTGTTGGTGATTTATCTCCTTCAACAACTGAAGCTCATTTATTAGCTCTTTTTCAAACTCATTTTAATTCTGTTAAAACTGTTCGTGTAATGACTGATCCAATTACTGGCACTTCAAGATGTTTTGGTTTTGTTAGATTTATTGATGAAGATGAAAGAAATAGAGCTTTAAATGAAATGAATGGTGCTTGGTGTGCTGGTAGACCTTTAAGAGTTGCTTTAGCAACTCCAAGACAACAACAACAAATGATGAATAATATGAATCAAAATAATCCAAATGATTTATTATATCCTTCACCTTATTCAAATCCACAATCAAATGGTTTAATTAATCCAAATCAATTAAATCAAATTAATACAAATTTAAATTTAAATGGTTCAAATCCATCAAATCAATTTTATTATGATCAAAATCAAAATTTTTCAAATCAAAATTCTCAAATTAATTCAATTCAAAATAATTTACCTCATTTAAATGGTATTTATACTGATCCAACAAATACAACTGTTTTTATTGGTGGTTTATCAGATTCAATTTCTGAACCTCAATTATCAAGTTTTTTCCAACCTTTTGGTACAATTTTACAAACAAAAATTCCACAAGGTAAAGGTTGTGGTTTTATTAAATTTTCAAAAAGAGAAGATGCTGAAAGTGCAATTGCTGGTATGCAAGGTTTTCAAATTGGTGGTTCAAGAGTTCGTTTATCTTGGGGTCGTTCACAAAATCAACAACAACAACAAAGATTTTATAGTCCAACAGCTCCAAATGCTCATTCTTTACATGTTCACCCTGTTCATGTAGCTCCTCATCATCCCAATGGTGGTCCAGTTCATGGTTTAGTTGGTGGTCCAAATGTTTCAAATGTTGGTTATTCAAATCAAAATAATTCTCAACAAATCCCACCACCTGTTGTTCCAGGTCAATTAAATTATGGTATTCCAAATCAAGGTTCAATTAATGGTGTTGTTCCACCTCCATCAAATTATTATATTCCAAATCCAAATGGTTATATTGATTATTCAAATTCTGATCAAATGCAAGTAATGATGGATCCTTCAATTTCTCAACAAATGATGGGTGGTCAACCTTCTGATTTATATCCTCCACATCCTCAACAACATTATTCTGAAGTTAATACTAATAATACAAATTCTGATTCAAATAACAATAGTAATAACAATTTATATGGAAGTGGTAATGGATCAGAATATTCAAGTGGTTTAGATAATGAAGAAACTCATAGTGAAAATGGAAGTTCAAATGGTGGTTCTGGTTCAACATCTGGTTCAAAATTACGTGAAATGGTTATTGCTGCTCAAGCTGGTGAATTGGATAGATTACAATAAATTATTTCATTGTAATATGAGTATTTATTACTATCATCAATATCTTTTTGTTCTAGTTGTTACTTCTTGTTCATATCATAAATTATTTTTATTTTGTTGTCATCCCCCTCCCTCCATTCGTTGCTTTTTGTTGTTTTTTGTTGTCATGTTTTGCAGTATTTTATTTGTTCTATGTGCTCTTTTTTTGTCCTTTGTCTTATTTTGTATTGTTTGTTTTGTTAATTTGTTAAATTTCAAATATAAAAGAAGAAAGAGAGAAGAAAGAAGAGGAGTTTATAAAAGATTAAAGAAAAAAGTTATTGTTGTTTTTTTTCCCCATTGCCTTTTTCTCTTAAAAAAAAAGTACAAGAATAATAAACTATAAATATTTATAAATAAATTGAGAAGTTGTTACCTTTAGTTTATGCTTTATTTAAAGGATTTAAAAAAATTTGAATTAAATTAAAAAAAAATTATTTTATTACTGAAAAAAAAAGTATTTGTTTTGTTTTCAATTCATTTATATTTCTTCAATTATCATTCAATCATATTATTTTAAAAATGAAAGAATATAACTGCTATTATTACTATTATTATTATTATTATCTATTTTTTGCCCTGTTTATTCATCATGATATTTTGTTGTTATATTTTGTTTTGCTCAATGTTTCTTTCTCATCATCATCATTATCATCATTATTCATTTCATTCTTATGTGTTAACTAGTTACTCACTTTGATAATTAAAAACCATGGATTGTTTCCTTATTTTTTTTTATTGGTATCATCATTTTTTATATAGTCCTATTTTCTGCAATATAATCATATCCATGGTTTTACATTTTTATTGTTTGTTTATTATATCTTTGTTTTATTCTTATGGTTTCTTTTTCTTTTCCTCTTTTCTTTCATTCAGATTTTTATGTGTTCAATATTTTCATCATTAAATATGTTAAGTTATTTTGTACATTGGTTTTGTCCATTTTCTTTTATTCATACTATTATACTATATTATATTTATAAAATGCAGTTTTATTGATTGTAGTTTAATAGATTTGAGGTTTAATTATGGTGACGCGTTGAGAGAGCGAATTCACAGTTCTAGAAATAAACTATAGACAACAATACTTCACAATGTCATTATTATTCATTAGATACTAGAAACTATAAACCTGAAATTTAAACTAGTACTACTAGTACTTAAGAGTTAAGATGATGGTACTATATGTTAAGATAACTAGTTATAGTCAGAGTTAATGTTCGATTCATTAGACTCTTTTGGCTTATGTAATTTTATTATAGTCTTATGTGACTTAAGCCTTTCCTTTTAGATGATCAGGTGAATAGATTGATTCATATATATGATGCCGTTGGATCTACAATTGAAATATGTATATATAGAGCAGTAATCCACTTGATAGTTTTTGTATATTATAATAG